>VWZZ01002388.1:178909-192027 GCA_013399095.1 Psophia crepitans | reverse complement strand
GCAGAATCCGGCACTTGGTCGTGTTAAACTTCATGTGGTTGATGATTGCCCGGTCTCTCTGCAAGGAAATCCCACTAGTCAGCTTTGGGATTCTCTAGGTGCGCTGTATCCTTAAACCTCACAAGTGTTCTAGCACAAAATGCTGGCTGCAGACTCTGACATTTCTCGACTGGGCTGAGGCAGCCCCTCAGACCACCGTAATATAGTGCAGACAATTTCACAGATTTGGGGAGAAGCATGAACTGCATGTCCTCAAATCTAATTCAGTCTTTCCATGCACTGTTTTCATAAAGTCAGTGTGTGATTCACGGAATATTGCCTACATATTTTCTTTTGCAGCAACTCATTCCGCAGCCACTTATGGAAGTCATTTCCGCCTAAGATTTGCTTCCATGTCACTGAATTTTCTGTTTTCACTGTCCGACTCTTTATTTGTGGTCTCCTAATGCCCATCCATTATGTAAGCCAGTTTTAGAAGCTAAAACACAAGCTCTCCATGAGCCAGCATCCACTTTTACACAATGGAACAATGAAGAAACGAATGTTTGTTTATTACTGCATTGATGATCCATCTTCAAGATTCTTCCACATTAAACTCAGTACAACATAGTGTCTTTTACTGAAGCTCAGCTTTATTGCTTTTTGCATTTCTTCTAACCATTAGTTCTGTTGAAGTCAAGAAGAAAGTGATGAGACCATCTGTATAAGAGCGTTTAGGAAAAACATCTCTGGGGATGTCGTTACTGCTCTGAGATTAAAAAAATAACCAGAAGGGGAACCAGAATGTTTGCTATTCATACAGTATTTCATCATCATTTCATTCTGCGGGTCTCTCAGTTCCCAAAATCTACACTTTCAGGGATCAACAATTGCAAATTTATTAGTTATGAAATGAATTTATTGCATTTTAAGAGTGTTTCCAGAAGCTGAAAAGCTTCTTGTCCCTTATCTAATTTTTATTTGTGCTCTTTTCCATGGGTTTTTTTTTCAGCTTTTTATCCAAAGATGATTATTTTAATAAATGAGTACCTTTAAGAAGATATGACATTGTTAATTATGTACTAAATTATGTTAAGAGACAAGATTAATGATAATAAGATAATGATAATGAGAAGCTATTACTTATTTATTCCAAAGGAGCAAAAGTATAAATTAAATCTTATTTGAAAGTATTAATTAATGATTGTGCTACTCTTGCTAATACTGAGCCTACAAAGAGATGGAATATTATGTCAACGCGGTGCACAGGAAGTGATTCAATTAAAAGTGTGAAATATCTATGTCTCCAGGCTGTGAGCTGACACTGTAGGTTAGAAATAAAACATGAAGTTTTGAGGCTGAGAGTTTTGCACAGAGATCTTTGTCCTTTTCCCACAACGTCCATTTTTCAGCACGTTTTCTGACGATTGCATCAAGAATGTAAACACAAATGTGAAGGTGGGCATGAGTCAGCATGAGAGTAGGCTCCTGTCTTTTAAAGAAAGACACTTCCCAAACAGGCAAACATATCAGCAAGATCTTACAGCTTTTATTTTCTTAGTTTTTTAAGTAAATGGCGGCTAGCAACCAATTCAGTACTAAGATGACACAGCAGCGGTACTCTGGGTACGATGATGAAACTACAGTCATGATGGCAGAAGATCTTCACTTGTGGAGTAGGTTACTACAATTACTTCGACATCTTTTGTATAGGACACTGAGAAGAAAGCTGCTGTGTCACGACTCAAGGAAACATAGAATGGTTTGGGTTGGAAGGGACCTCAAAGCCCATCTAGTTCCACCCCCCCTGCCATGGGCGGGGACACCCTCCACTAGACCAGGTTGCCCCAAGTCCCATCCAACCTGGCCTTAAACCCTTCCAGGGAGGGGGCAGCCACAGCTTCTCTGAGCAACCAGTTCCAGTGCCTCACCACCATCACAGGGAAGAATTTATTCCTAACATCTCATCTAAATCTCCCCTGTTTCAGTTTAAAGCCATTACCGCTTGTCCTGTCACTCCACGCCCTTGTAAACAGCCCCTCTCCAGCTTTCCTGTAGGCCCCTTAAGATACTGAAAGGCAGCAATAAGGTCTCCCCTCTCTTCTCTTCAGTTGGGCTGAACAAGCCCAACTCCCTCAGCCTGTCCTCGTAGGAGAGGTGCTCCAGCCCTCTGATCAACTTTGTGGCCTCCTCTGGACTTGCTGCAGGAGTTCCATGCCTTTCCTGCACTGGGGACCACACAGCTGGACGCAGCACTGCAGGTGGGATCTCACAGGAGAGGAGAAGAGGGGGAGAATCACCTCCCTCGACCTGCTGGTCACAATATTTTTGATGCAGCCCAGGGCATGGTTGGCTTTCTGGGCTACAAGTGCAATTTGCTGGCTCATGTTGAGCTTGTTGTCCACCAACACCCCCAAATCCTTCTCCTCAGGGATGCTCTCAATTGATTCTCTGCCCAGCCTGTAGTTGTGCTTGGGGTGCCCTGATCCATGTGCAGGGGCAGTCCTTGCACTTGATGAATTTCACAAGTTTCGCACTGGCCCACCTCTCAAGCCTGTCCAGGTCCCTCTGGATGGCATCCCTTCCCTCCAGTGTGTCTACACACCACATGATTTCTTTCACAGCATTGTAGGAAGACAGCCACAACACAGGGGTCAGCTCTGTCCTCAGTACTATCCTAAACTGTGGTTGCTTTGGCATGCCTCAACTGAAATGAGGGCAGGGCTGGGAAGAAAAAGATAGAGAAGAGGATTATTTTACTCACAGACCTGTAGCAGTAGCCATTAAAATTACTGGGACTCTTCACACCTCTAAAAAATCAGTGGAAAGACTCTTTTTTGGGAATGACTCTTGTAGGTATTGGGTCAATCGTTGTGGATTCAAAGGGATCAGTGTCCCTCAAGACATGATCCAGGGAACCAGGATAATCAAGACTTACAGCACTTCAGTATTTCAAATGCACCTATTGCCATTTTCAAGTTTAATGGAGTCCAGATTTGTGAAGTTTAAGGTATTCTCAGTATTTTCCAGACTGCAGTTTAAAGATTAAGTATTATCCTGACTTGTAAAGAAGTATGGATAACACATACTTCGCACACACAGCTGGCCTCTGTCAGAAGAAGCCCCTTTACGAGGTCACTGGCAATATAGTTGTGGTGTGTTTATAAGAACAGATGTGGTCCATGTGTCTGTGCTGAAGTTTTCAGTTGTGCACTTACACACACCAGTGAAGGGTGAAATCTTTGACACCGACGTCAAGAGCCGACTGTAGCAGCTTACTTGGGGTTCAGGCTTTCACTTACTGATGCCTGTGAGTGATGCTGAGCCTGTTGCAACATACCTGTACAACCACGAATGGTTGTACACACAAAATATCTGATTCTTCACACGTCTCAGCAGTCCCGCTTGCAAATTACGTTGTATTGCACAGTGGCTGAGAAAGTTAGCCAAAATTCACTTGTTACTGTTTGCACCTCATGGTTTTGTTACTGGGGCAACTGCGGACCTTTGCTATCAAAATGTTGCTTTCAGACTTTGAGATGCTGGCAGTGCTACACAGACCTATTTTCATTATGAAATAATTTTTAAAGATAAAACTGGAATTAATGGGCATGCTTAGAGAAAGGACCAGGATACTTTGTTTGATGTAAACAGCTAGACTAACTATGGCAGCAGGTTAGCAGCAGATCCACAAAATGGAAGTAAAACAAACTTCCAAGCCTTTTGACATAAATAAGATTAACTGTCAGAAGGGAGAAAATCCGCTTTAGTAACGTGCTGGGCCATGATTTCAAATCCAAATTTATGCCTTGAAACTTACTGCTCCTGAAAGACAATGTGGACATTAAAAGAACCTGCGGAGTGCCAGATATATAAAGACCTGCACAAATCTTTCATGATCGTCTCTGTTTTAGAATGCTTCCTTCCCCATTTGGTTTGGTCTGATACTGATTTCCAATGCACCATGATGGGTTAAGAACCAATTCTCAAACCTCAGCTTGTCTCTGATGTGCTACGGCTGTGTGACAGAACAGGAGCCGCAGCTTCAGAGCATCAGAGCAGGAGTCCTGACTTGCTGATATCACAGAAGTCCAGACAGACCTCCTGCTGTCCTACTTCAGCCATTGTCAGAGGTCTGCAAAGGACCACGTGCCAGCAGTCAGACGTAGCAGAACCATATGTGGTCCTGCCAGGCTCTTACTTTACTTGCCAAGTCTTTCCCAGGGAGCTGCCTGACTTGGGACCCCCAGTGCAGTTCTCTGTTGGTAACTGCTACCCCAGCTGCTACCCACAGTGGCTTTCCCTCCTCTATTTGAGGGATGAAGTTTTCAGTATAGAGGAATGAATAGAGGTGAGGGCTTCCACATTTTCCCCCCACGCCCTTTCCTCAAAATGTTCCCACAACAAAGGTAGTTTATGCTTAAATGCTGATCCTTTCCTAAGCCACGGTTCAAACTGAGCTCAGGTAAATCACAGGTATTTGATGGGAGGTGTGAAAATAACGAGTCATCTAATCTCAAATTATTATGAAGAGGAATGTGATTAGTATCCCCTTAGTCTAGTTTTCAGCATGACTGCTTCCATCAGAGCTACTCACCCTTGGAGGTCCCGTTAAAACCAAAGGAGAAAAACAGGCACCTTTATAGCAAGTCACCTGGCCTATTTCACCTTTATGAGGCTGCTCCAAAAGTGCCTCTTTCTCCCCATGAGCTAAACAGCCTAACTGACTGGCACTATGCTGGGATGCCTGCGTTTAATGAGATGAATTCCACTGCTTCTGACATTTTTTTGACACCTAATGAAAAGCCTCCTGATGGAGCAGAGACACCAGTACCTGTTTGTCACCCACACTGCAGTGAAGCATCGTGAGGGGGCAGTGGAAGGAAGTGATCGCTCCTGATGCTATTTCTGGCCCAAAATGCACGCCTTACTTGGAAAACGGCAGTGGGATTTTTATCTGATGGGTAGGGAGAGGGGAGAGTCAGCCAGTCAAGGATAAACAAAGGATTTGCATTCCTGTCAGCATTAGTCTGACATCTCTCACCTTCTCCCATGTTCACCAGAAAGCCACACATGCAGAGAAGTCTAAAAGCACAGAAGATTTAAATCGCTGCATGAAAATATACTAAAAGGTTATGAGAATTTGTCAGAATCGTGGTTTCCAGAGCTGAGATACCTGTTGTCACCTATTCTTGTCTATAGCTGATGCTGTTCGCTGTAGTACCAAAGTAACGCAGTGTCTCACTAGGTTTTCTCTCATGTGTGCTAGCGGCTCATCAACACAGCCCAGCTTCTGGCTATAAGAAACGTAGGGAAAAAATATTTCCTCAAGTTTTTGTTATGCAGCTCACAAGCTGGGTTGTAGCTGCACGTGAAACCTTACCTCCAGGCGGGGCACAACCCATCCGTGGCAGTTTGTGGGAGGCATTTAAACTGTTTTGGGGGCCAGACATGAGAGACCCTGCCACCTCCTTGCAGGTAGGGATTTTCCTGGGGTTTAGGAGACCTGCTAAAAAGTACTTCTAGGTTTTGTTGTGTAAAAAATGCCCTAGTCACTGCAGAGTACTGCTACATTACCTAATTAATATTTAATAATTAATATTAAGTGGAGGATTTCTCATAAAGGTTAGGAAATGATCACTTCCATACTTTGTTTGTAGGGACAAGCCCCCAGTGCTGGTGCTCATGATCCCCAGCCAGCTCTGACCCTAGGTTGCCAGAACCAAAGGGAATGCTCTTAGCATGCTGAAATCAGTAGGTTTTGATAAAATTCCAAATTTCAGTGAATTTTTTTTTTCCAAAATTTTTCAACCAGTCCCACATTCTGGTTCCACTAATGGGCCATTGTGGCTCAAGTGTATTTTTCATTCAGTAGAAAATGCCTCCTGGGTTTCAAATGAGCGATTCAAAACTAAGGAAGTGAAATAGCAGCTTGAGAAAGATGACGTTTTACAATGACCTTTCTCTTTAGTATCCTGAAAATTGCAGCCAAAACTTCACTTGACTGAGTAATACACGACTGGCTGATAGACCGATAGCCTGAAGATAGTTTTTCCCCAAGTTAATTCATCCAGACAGATTCTTCAGGGAATTCTTAAACAGTGTGAAAGTTCCCAGGAGGTAAATTGGATGGATGAATCTTCAAATGTTAGTCACATTAAAAAGATCTAGTTTAAATTTGTCCTCTGTCTTGTACTTGCTATAATTGCCTACAGACAGTAAATTGGATGCCACACTTGAGCATCGGTGCAGTGCATCTCTTTTATGCAGATGACAGTGCTTATACAGAGCAGATAGCACGGAAAACTGAGTCTGTGGATTGAACACCCACGTGCCAAGACTAGAAGCACCGAGCTTAACTTAATACAAGTTATGACAGCAAATTAGTGACAGCAGGGTTATTGTTCTGTTTTGCGTGTAGGAATTCTTGGCCTGCTACCAAAGGAAGAATAAATATTCAGGGAGAAGCAGCTGAAAAAGGAAGTGGTTGTATTTTGTTATTCCTGATTCCCTCAGCATTTAAATGCAAAAGGAAAGAATCCGCCAGCCCCCTCTAGGCGATGCTGAGTTCTGCTCCGACGGCACCTCTCACTCTGGGCTGGGGCAGCTAATGGGTGAAGGCAAGAGCTGCGCTAGGGGAGCGATAAGGGAGTTGAGACACTCAAACCCAAGACATGCTCCATGGTGGAGACAGGCAGGATGTGCTAGCCGAATTGAAAAGTCTCTCGGATCAGATGAACCTGACCACTAAAAGCAAAATCTAACTGGAACAGTGTCTACTTCTCTTGATCAAAACAAAACATGAACTGAAGAAGGATAAATACTTTCAAGTAATTCTGTGTACACCAGCCATAGGTAGGCAGCCATGATACAACAGCTGGAGACCCTGAATCTCAGAGGGAGTCCCCCACTTAGCGAAGTTGCCTGGCTCTAGTCCTTCAGCTTCTCTGATGCACCTGAGGGGAATAAAACCTCACCACAGTAGGCAGAAGTCTTGTGCAATCCTCAAGGAACTGGCAAGAGGACCTTCCCTAAACCAGAAGAGCAAAGTGAGATGATGCAGGACTTGGCAGGGCGCTGGTGACTGAAGAATAAAGCCCCTAAAAGTGATGTTAATGTTTTGATTGACTCCTGTGGTATTTGGATTAGGCTTTTAGCGGAAGAGAGTTGCTGCCTGTGTTGTGCCTTAGGACATAGAAGTGCTAATCCTAGCGCTTTGTTCAGGGAATTCAAGTGACTAATAAGGGGCTTAGAATATTGGATTAAAAGATCTGTAGAAATTATTTTCACAGTTGTACATGTAAGTTTAAAAAGGATGTTGTAATTTCATGTAAATCCTCACTTGTATTTTCCTTAAGTCTCGGCATAACCTGTGGAGGAGAACAGAGATGGAAAGCTTTATTGTACCCAGCATCCTCTCCCTCCTCTGGGCATTTTGCTGGGGCTCACTGTCAGAAGTGAGCCCACTGGCTGTTTTTTTCAACGCAGGCAAACTTTTCCTCAGTGTGCATAGACTCAGCAGCCTGGAAAGTAGAGACGTTGAGGGATGGGAAAGGACACAGTGAGCCTAACACAGGAACGAAATTTAAGCATCGAGTCTTAAATTTGCCTCCTCACAGCCATGGCCACAGCAGAGGGTGGGCAGCAGTGACTTCAGTCCTAATGTGACCATTTAATTTCCAAGTGCTCTCACAGGAAGAAATTTGTTCCTCAGCAAGATGTTCGGAGAGAGACTTTGTTCACCTAAGTTATGCACCCATTTCACTGAGGGTGTACTGAATCAATGTGAAATGTTCGATGAGATATCCAGTCAGCATGCTTCTGAAAGCAGGAGTGTAATGGGCTTAAAAAATTGTGTCTGTACCCTGCTGCCATTTCCGTACCTAGGAGACAATGCTATTAGTGGGGACTTGGACCTACACTTGTTCCCTTTCAGAGGAACAACCTAACAAGGAGACTGTTGGAGTGAGTCCAGAGGAGGCCACGAAGATGATCAGAGGGCTGGAGCACCTCTCCTACAAGGACAGACTGAGAGAGTTGGGGTTGTTCAGCCTGGAGAAGAGAAGGCTCCGGGGAGACCTAATTGCAGCCTTCCAATACCTAAAGGGGCTACAGGAAATCTGGAGAGGGGCTGTCTACAAGGGCAGGGAGTGATAGGACAAGACGTAATGGGTTTAAACTGAAGGAAGGGAGATTTAGGTTAGATATTAGGAAGAAATTCTTCCCTGTGAGGGTGGTGAGGCACTGGCACAGGTTTCCCAGAGAAGCTGTGGATGTCCCCTCCCTTGCAGTGTTCAAGGCCAGGTTGGATGGGGCTTTGGGCAACCTGGTCTAGTGGAGGGTGTCCCTGCCCATGGCAGGGGGGTTGGAAGTAGATGGGCTTTGAGGTCCCTTCCAACTCAAACCATTCTGTGATTCTATGATTCTATGAAAACCTACTCACAGCCTTCCCTATTTGCCACAAGAAGCTAACAGTGGTCAAAACCACAGTTAGTCACTTGAAGGGAAACGTAGGTGCAGGTTAGGTAGCCATCTTGTATCCAACTTCTGTGTACCTGTTTTGGAATCAAAACAGCGTTCTCCAGGTAGCAGATACCTCTCAAAACCACCGATTCCTGTGTCATTTGGGGTAAGCAGGGGAGCATCTAATAAGCTTAGCTGCCTACAGACTCAGCTGTTTTGTCAGTCTTCTTTCCAAAATCCCCTTTGTAACATGTCCATCAAGCCTTGTTTTAAGTTTTCTCATAAACTTAATTTCCTTTTGCCAATTGTTTCTCACCAAAGGATGTCAAATTTAGTGATGGTAATGATAATTCTTTTTGAAATTCTGCTATTTTTGGACTGTGAATTTCAAAATGGATAGGAAAGTAGACATTGCTGGCCTATATGAAGTGATGTACAAAATAAATAAAAAAAGATTGGCATGCAAGCTGCAGTTCAGATTTATCACAATTTGTATTCCTCTGCAGTTCATGAATACCACACTTCTGATAAGAAAGACCTATTAATTTCCTCTCCATTTTCACTTAGCAGTAACATTCATGCTGTGAATGTAACCTTCGTTGTTCTTGTTCAAATATCCATTCATATGGAATATGCTACTCAAGGGATTTGAACTGATCCCCAAAACTACCTGTAGAGTTGAAAAGGCTTCAGACTATAATACCGTACTAAAATCCAAATGAACGGTTCCTACAGCAACTATTGTTTACATGTGGAAATCATCTGTCATAAACAACCCATTCAGTCATGCGTGAATCAGATACTAGTAAGAATTAACGCATTTTCTAGCACATTAATTTAAAATCCTAATTCTTTCTCACTAAGGCTAAGATCACTCTGGGTGGAGTATTGTCTTCCTAAGGTTCATCTAAAAGACCATATCTCTTTGTAGCAAGGATGCTGACAATTCATTCTAATAGTGTTTGGCAATTTATAATTGCTATGTTCTATCTGAAGACTTCCTGTCATATTCACATAATCTCTATTGGAGATTTCCAAACAAAATGAATCATAAAGAGACATAATTAATTGGAAGAAAGCCAGACATCTAAAACAAACACCATTGTTACTGACTCTGGCAAGCCCAAAATAGCCTCTAGAGAGGCCACTGTAACAATGAAAAAGCTCTCAAATCAGTATGAAGACGTATTTTACATGCTAATGGAATGATTCTGCACAGTCCAAGACCTTGAGAGCTATGTTTAGAATACCATTTTGTGAAACTAAGGTGGCCACATCATTGCTGCTAGCTGTGCAACAGCTGCCTCTAATTTAAGGATCAGGTCACAGTACACTTTTTTTGCCCAAAGTGCAAAGGGAACCCAAAATCCAGCTGAAGGCTGTAGCCTAGGAGTGCAACGTGAAGAAAGGAGGTTTCACTTGACCACCATTTGCCGTCATCTCTATGTATGTGGGAAGGTGTGAAGAGTATGGAAATTCAGTACTGAATATAGCAGCTCATTTGGGTGTACAAACATTAGGGTGCAGTGGAAAGCCTATAATTAACCTTACTATATTTTTCTTTGTCTATCTGAATTATGGGAAAGGGCATGTACCTTGGATAAGCACATAAGCATGTTACTGGCGTTAATTCAGGAAAAAAACTATTAGCAATCAAGGGAATATTTCATAGAAAAAAAACCACAGGAAAAGAGCACAGATAAATGAGATGGAGGGTGCTATTCAAGACATCTTTAATTGAATTAAACATACTTCATCCATAATTTTTCTGTAATAGTGATACTAAAAATATACATAGTTCATCTCTTAATATAACAGGCTGAATTTCGACTTCATCAGCAAGAGCTGTAAGCAGAAAGTTATGGCTTCCTGGTTCTTTGCCCAGCGTTGACTTGCGCGCTGGTTACGGCACCCTAGACACTGCTCCTAAGTGCATCTGCTGGCCAGAGTCCCCAGGGGAAAATTTAAAGCTGTGGGTTAGCTAAGTGCAGACTTTTCTAATCACATTCCCTCTCTGCCCCTTTTTGTGCCTGATAGTGACCCTGACATTAGAGGAGAAGGTAGGGAAGGGTAAAAATTAGCTTAACCTGTTATATGCATAAGTGAAACCATATATTATTGGCTTACGTGTAAGTTCTGTAGGGTAAGAGACTTTTAGTCTTTTTACAGTATATTTTATCAATTCAGATACATAAACAATTTTCTAATATAAATAATTAGGAACTTGATCCTGTGGGTAACAGGGAAATAAAGCTTTATGTGCCTACCCCCGTATTGCAAAGTAGTAGTTCCAGTGAACTAGAGCATTCAGGTTTATCTCTTTAATTTTGGAGACCTGAAATGTGCCTGAGTTTCCATTCTGAAAACTTTAACAATATTGGCTGTATTGAATAAAAGGGGGTGAAAAGAGAAAAAGCTTTATTTGGAGCGTGCATACTGCTCAATAGAAATCTGAATTAAATGGATACTTTCTACTCAGTAAGACTGAATCTGAAATTCCTCCCAAACTCTCTATTTGCCTAGATGAATTTAAGATATATTTAAGCTACTGATAGAAAATAGATTACTCCTCTCCACTTTTCTGATATACCAAAAAAAAAATATAAAATAATCAAGTTCTGTGGTAGATCTACCTGCAGATATGCAATTTCATATAGCATGGCACAGAAAGACTTGCATATAACTGATTGGCTATAGAGGAAAGATAGGTGAGTAGGGGAAAGCTGTGAAGTGAAACATCCTGTCCATGATGAATCAAAAGCCTACAAGTCTGTGTTAACCGATAGGTGTGAACATTTCTCCTCAAATGCGAAGTGGAAGCCCTAGCAGCAATCAAGAGCAATCCTGGAGGAAATCGAGGAGAAAGCCTGTTATTACCGTTGTCAGGAAATGTAATGAAGCACTACCCCTCCCCATTAAAATGGGATGCTAGCCTGAAAGGTAAGCATGCTAACCATCAAGGAGTAAGATTAGATGGAGAAATGGATTTGTGGATGAGTCGTGCTGATTAGCAGGCCTGTAAACAAAAGTTCTTTTAAAGGTCTGTTTTGCTTCTGTGCTACTGTTGTCATACAGAAATAAAAGGAATGGAGCGAAGATCAAAGGGGATTTTAAAATTTCTAAAATCAGTGTTTCATCTATTTCTGTACAGCTTTCAAAATACATTGGTTCAGTAACACAGGTAATAAAAGTGATACAACTTCACTTCAATCAGCTGCTCCAGGGGAAGGGCTACTCAGTATGTGTTCACATTCCCTGCTTGCAGCTCCTCATCAGGCTCAGCCTCCTCGTTTTCCCAGTCACCTCTTCCTAATGTTTCCTTGCCTACACCCTCCATGCGGTAACACTAACTCCCTTCAGGAAAGCTCTTACTTCCTTTCCAGGCATTCTAGTGTATAAATAATCTATATGCTGTGATCCTTTTCAATTCAAATTAAGAAGATTTCAGGGTAGGTAGGTGGACAATATTCCTTCAGCAGCTTCAAAAGTGTTTGACTAACTAACCTGGGTGAACTCGCAGATTTCTCTCAGAGTCCACTAGTTCCACCTGACCTGATCTCTAACCTCTTCAGTGCCCTCCTCATATGCCAGCAGGAAAAGCCACAGGAAGACAACTGATTTGCTCACACTCGTTCCCAGCCACTGAAGTTCTTTATTCTTCTTAGTAAATCAGAAGTGGCTAAAATCGCTGTTGGTTTCTATGAGAAGCGCTTAACTTCTGTGTTGCAAAAATTAGAAGGAAATATATCCCATTTACCTGCTGCATTTATCCTGGATGATAATACTTCCTTTTGTCCCCTGTTCTCCTTTGGAAACCACAGAATCAGTGATATTGCCATGTCTAGTTCTCTAACACACTGGCACTGGAGCTGCCTTCCAACAAACATAGTTGGGAGATGATTCTGTGGAAGGTGTTTTGGAGGTGTTAAGTCTGGAGGTAAGCCTCTGAACATGCAGATATCCCAATATGATTAAGAACCTTAATGTCTTGGATCAATGCATTGATGGACCAGATGGACATGGTGCTGGTTATGATTAGCTATTGCTTTATGGCTTAAGATGATTAGGAAACAGGGTTTTGTTTTGAATGATACTTAATAAAAGATAACAGCAGTAAAGAGAGCCATAGAAGGTATTTTATAAATGAATGGATGTCCAAGAAGTTCAGCAAGACATGCAGAAAGACACGCAGAAAGCTTCTATATCTCTTATGTACTGCTCACTGCAGCCTGATGGTATGGACCAGCGGTTGCTCCAGGACAAGGCTTTTCCATGATGGTTGGCTGATGGAGATGGAGGTAGAATCTAGATAGCCATCTGCTAAAATTAGACCACACTAGAGGTTTTGTTAGGAAGAAAGTACCTTTCTCCCCAGAACCGTAGTCTTGGAACATGAATGTGCAAAAAATTTAGGGTTGCATTAAACAGGGACCAACTTACAGAGTTACTGTTAGAAAGTTGTCAGATGAGAGCTAAGCGGTCTGTACTCTTTCCTTGTGATAGCAGGGATAGCTGAGCACATGAAAACAGAACTGATTAGCTTACTTATCTCTAATATTGTCTCAATATTTTCATCAATGAACTGGATGAGGGAACAGTGTACCCTCAGCAAGTTTGCTGATGACACTAAACTGGGAGGAGTGGCTGACACACCGGAGGGTTGTGCTGCCATTCAG
>VWZZ01002388.1:160609-178654 GCA_013399095.1 Psophia crepitans | reverse complement strand
AAGATGATCAAGGGAGTGGAACATCTCCCTTATGAGGAAAGGCTGAGGGAGCTGGGTCTCTAGCTTGGAGAAGAGGAGGCTGAGGGGTGACCTCGTCAATGTTTATAAATATGTTAAGGGTGAGTGTCAGGAAGATGGAGCCAGGCTCTTCTCGGCCTCACTAAGTGATAGGACAAGGGGCAACGGGTGCAAATTGGAGCATAGGAGGTTCCGGGTTAACATAAGGAAAAACTTTTTCACCGTGAGGGTGACAGAGCACTGGAACAGGCTGCCCAGAGAGGTTGTGGAGTCTCCTTCTGTGGAGACATTCAAAACTCGACTGGACACGTTCCTGTGTGATATGCTCTAGGTGGCCCTGCCTTGGCAGGGGGGGTTGGACTAGATGATCTTTTGAGGTCCCTTCCAACCTCTAGTATTCTGTGATTCTGTGATTCTGTGAAATCTCATATGCAGCTTGCTCTGTCTGTCCTGAGTTCTAAGAAGGCATAAAGCATAACTCACCCAAAGAGATAACTTCAATGTTCAGAAATTTGGGATATATCTTTGTATCTTTACACAGAAAGGGATCTCTGAGAGGGAATTGGGAATTACTATCTCAGGCCATGGAGTACATGATATTGCTGAGGAATGCAGTGGAATGTGGAGGCATCTGTGGACTGAGCAATATTTTCCACTAGCACAAAAAAAGAAACTTCTGTGATGTATATTGCACTACTGCCTTCCGTCTTCATTCACTTGTTTTGCTTAGGGACCTTCAGCATGGCTGCCCTGCAGCTGTGGCTCCAGTGATATCTCCTGCCAGAGTAAGAAACCCTATTGTGTCAGAAAGGATTTGCCTTTTCTAATCAAAAACTGTGCTAAAATGGCTTATCTTTCAAACCCAGGAAATGTTACAGGATATCTGCTGACTTCATCTTGCTTTGATTGAGATGATTTTGCTTAGGCAATGAAAACATTTTGAGTGTGACCTCTCCCCTCTCTAGTGTTTGTTGGTGTTTTTCGATTTTAGTCATCTGATAAGAATAAAAGTTCCCCATAACTTCGTAGGGAGATGGGAAATAAGAAACAGTTTAAACCCTGCTCTTTGCACTAGAAATAGGAGAGAGTAAGAATCTTATTCTCCTTCTCTCTAGTGGGCTACTTTGCATCTGGACTGGAGGCAAATGGAATAATCAGCATCATATGTCATCTTATCCCCAGGCTGAAACAGATAAAGAATGATAAAGCTGCTGTACTCCTGCCTTGAAAGAGGAATTCAGCTCTTCAGATGGCCTTTTACATACTATTTTGGTATACCTTGCTTCTAGGAGTGGATATACTACAGCTTGAAATTCTGGAAGAGACTGGAGACTGTGTATTAATGAACCTTTGATAAAAATTTTCATGCAGGTCCTGCTATTGATATAACAAAGAGCCAAAATAACATCCCAGGAACCATTTAATAGTAGTGGCTCTTCAATGATTAGGAGAAAATGTTAAATACATTAGGTAAAAACACGTCTGGTAGGAAGACATCAGTAAGTCACAGTCATGAAAGTGTTTTTTCAATAGAAGAATATAATATAGATGTAGAGTCTAAGTGAAATGTCACTAGAACTATGATCTCGGTCTCCTGTGGCATCATTCATGTCATTGTAGATATTTGAGTGAAGCGTGTGCTTCGCTTCATCTTTCCTTTCCTTCCATCTACAAAGAAGAAAAAAGCACTAACTAAAAAACTCAGTTCTGTCAATGAGAAATGTTATGCAGGCCCTTGGACTCTTGAGATGCAAATGTATCAGACTAAAGTGAATTCACCTTTGGAAATCCAATTTAAATTCAAACTGAGGTCACGTGTTATCATTTTAATATGCAAGAGTAGTATTGTTTTCAGTTGGAGTCTTCTAATCACTCTGTGAAGAGTTGCAACAGGACTTTCCAAATTAAACTGGTCATAAAACAGAGAAAGCTTTTCTGCTTTTTTTTGCCAGCAGAAACTAGTTTGGAACTTAGTTAAATATTCACACTAGCCCTTGTTAGATTTTTATTGTTGCTTTTTTTATTTTTGTAGTTTGGAGGTTGTGGAAAATATGAATATGGAAAAAAATCCATGAATTCCATTATGATGGACACTAAAGTTGCATCCAAAAAAGAGCACTGGGCTCTGGGAAATGTTCCCCAACAGAAAAAATACCACCCAAACTCCATAAGGTTGTTTTTTTATCTCATCTGTGTAACAAGCAGATGCTTTCATATGGAAATACATTTTCTATCTTCTCAGCTAAAGTAATTAATGTATACATGTTTATACATATGAAAAGTTTAATGTGTATACAGATATACAAAAGTTAATGAAAAACACCATAGTTACAACCAACTGGACAAGTACGGCAAGTATCACTTTGGATTAGGATTTGCTCCCAGTACTTTTTTGACTCACTGTTAGATCATTTCCTTGTCCAGAAAAATTTTGTCTTGTATCAGTAAGCAGGGGAATGGCATGACTGGAACAGCATCAATATCAAGCGGCAGAGGTTTCACCAGCACGGTAGAAGACCCTTGGGCATGGAATTTTTTAGAACCTGAAATTAAGAGCCAAAGTTTTGCTCATTGATTTTTGGCCTATAGAAAGGACAGTGGAGCCACTGATTCCTGAACTTAAGACTGGTTCCATTGACTGTACGTTCACGTTGAGAAGCAGAATGGCTATTCTGGGTCAGACCAGCCTCTGTCTAAAATAGAAGTTTGACTCCAACACTGTGAGTTTAAACTTGAGATGAGCTCAAAGAACAGCTATGGAGGACAACAGCAGGTTTAACATAGCCCATAGCACGCTTTCTTTCAGTCTTTTCTAATCTGAAATGGAGTACTCCCCTCATGAAGCAGAGAACTTAACAAATTGGATCCTCTTTCAGACATTGATTGTTTTGGGCTGTTTTTTAAAATAATAGAATCATAGACTCATAGAACAGCCTGGGTTGGAAAGGACCTTAAAGTAGGTTACTGCAACTACTTTGACCTCTTCTGTATAGCACACTGAGAAGAAAAGATGCTGTATCACAACTCAAGGAAACATAGAATCATAGAATGGTTTGGGTTGGAAGGGACCTCAAAGATCATCTATCAACCCCCCTGTCATGGGCAGGAACACCCTCCACTAGACCAGGTTGCCCAAAGCCCCATCCAACCTGGCCTTGAACTCTGCCAGGGACTCAGGGGCCGCCACAGCTTCTCTGGGCAACCTGTTCCAGTGCCTCACCACCCTCACAGGGAAGAATTTCTTCCTAACATCTCATCTAAATCTCCTCTCTTTTAGTTTAAACCCATTACCCCTTGCTCTATCATTCCACACCTTTGTAAACAGCCCCTCTCCATCTTTCCTGTAGGCCCCTTAAGATACTGGAAGTCTGCTCTAAGGTGTCCCCTGGAGCCTTCTCTTCTCCAGGCTGAACAAGCCCAACTCCCTCAGTCTGTCCTCGTAGGAGAGGTGCTCCAGCCCTCTGATTAGCTTTGTGCCCCTCCTCTGGACTCGCTCCAGCAGCTCCATGTCTTTCCTGTACTGAGGACCCCAGAGCTCAACGCAGCCCTGCAGGTGGGGTCTCATGAGAGCAGAGTAGAGGGGCAGAATCACCTCCCTCGACCTGCTGGTCACGCTTCTTTTCATAGAATCATAGAATCATAGAATCACTAAGGTTGGAAAGGACCTCTGAGATCATCAAGTCCAACCGTCAACCTAACACCACCATGCCAACTAGACCATGTCCTGGAGTGCCGCATCTATGGGTTTTTTGAAGATCTCCAGGGACGACGATTCAACCACCTCTCTGGGCAGTCTGTTCCAATGCCTCACTACTCTTTCCATGAAGAAGTTCTTCCTAATATCCAATCTGAACCTGCCCTGACGCAACTTGAGGTCATTCCCTCTCGTCCTGTCGCTTGCTACTTTTGATACAACCCAGGATACAGTTGGCTTTCTGGGCTGCAAGTGCACATTGTCGGCTCATGTTGAGCTTACTTAAGCACATTGTTTTTCACACCACCATATAAATATTTTGACTTGTAGGTATATTTTTATATGCAGTTGCCATCGACTGTGCTCCCCCATCCAGACAACAAGCAAAAACCAATCTGTGATCTGGAAGCTGTGTGAATACAGTTCTTTTTCTGAAGAGCGTGACCTAATTAGCCATGCTAAGAGGTAATTCTAATAGCTGAGGAATGGTGTTTCTTATGGCAGTCCAGAATACAGATGACCCACTTCTCCCTTGCACCTGTCCCCCCCCACCACAGGGCTGTCTTTTGAGCTCTGAAACATCCTGTATGTCCTTACTTCTTTTACATCATTTGAATGTTACACCTTTTATTTTCAAATAATCCCTTGCTAGTTTTGAGGGTGCTTCTGAGGACCAATTGTTTTCCTCTTCTTATAAAACAGGCAGAGCAGAAGTTTTTACTTTGCCATCTGTGACCTGAATTTTCTGCGTGCATGTGTTTGTACGAATTTGGAGGTCATGGAAATAAGAATGTGAAAAAATCCTGTGGTGGTGTACTTTCTTTTATTCATTGTGTTCCTTTGGTAGTCAATATCCCACTCTTTATACACAAGTTAATTTGGAAAGAATACTTTCCCAGAATTCTGACACAGAATTCTGACACTTTTTTTTTTAAGGATAACAACAATCGCTTAACAGAACATTTATCTTTTTAAGTGCACTGAACTAAAGTAAGGCTGGATCACTTTTTCTGTTACCGTTGTTATTATCTCAAGTTTCAAATAGATTTAAACAAAACAGACAAACACACAAAAAATCCTCCACTCACAAAAGAACCTTTCAAATTTCTTGAGGAAAGCAAGAAATAATTTATAGAAAGTCCTTCATGTCTACAAAAACATAGAGGCCTTTGGGACTTCAGATGACTGAAATTCTGATAAGTGAAATGGAAAGACAGAGGTCAGACCTTGAGCTCTGCAGACATTTGGAAAGAATTTGGTTGCTAGGAAATCATACATGTTTTAAATTTACTTTGTAAAAGTCTTTTGAAAGGATTTTAAAGAATTTCATATAAGATATTTTCTTAATTTACAGAGTTATTTTTATTATATGCCCTGCTTTTATTGGTTTGAAATGATCATGTCAGCTGCTTTCTACCTTGCCAATGTAAAGCCAGGCAGTTTAACATCTATGCTACCGTGTTAGTAACAGGTCGGAGATCGTGCCTGCAAATGCCTATTCATCTGTGTTTGTGTATGTGGTCGCCCCATGAAAATCAACGGGACAGCTCCTGAAAACGTGAAGTTTGTCGTCTCTTCTTCGAATTTTCCTCAGAAACCTATTTGCTGTGATAACACTTTTTTACACTACAGGCTGAAGAAGAGCACAGGGAAAAGACGGGAGCAAACCCGGGCAGCCGGCTGGGTAGCAGGTCCCTCGGATCTGGTCTGTGCCTGCAGCGCAGCCCTGGAGGCTGCTCCTGATGAGGAGAGGCAGCAGACCTCGCGCACAGAATCTTCTGCTTGAGGAATCTATCGCAACAGCAAAATCCCCTGCTAAACTGCATGAAAACAAAACCATGAACAGACTTGAAATATTTTGACGCAAGGTCGGTTTCACATTCTTCTTCCCACTGTCTGGCTGTAAAATGACATCAGCAATCAGTTCAGCCTTTAGAGCTGTACATTTGTCACCGTGCCCAGAATACTCCCCTAAGGCAGAGCAGTTCGTGTGATACAAACAAGATCCCCAAGGTGTGACGCCTGGCTATCTGTCCAGAGCACCTTCTCAGTGATTCAGCTTACATTCTGTGACTGAGCAGAGGAAAAACATCCTAAAAAACTTCTGCCCTGAGAAAGAGTCCAGCAGACAGTGACAGAGAGAAAAATTTGCAGTGATCTGATCCTCCGATTACGTTATGATTATCTGCAGAGCTCTGGCTCTGCAGTCTCTCCCTCTTTCTCTCGCTCTAATCTGTGTGGGCATTTCTATTATGCCTGTCAGCACGGCGTCTGAATGCCTGCCAAGCCAGAAGAAATACCACCTCTTTTTTGCCCCCATCAGCAAAAATATGGAGTTTGTCTGAGCTAGCATGGGGTCTTCTGAAAATGTCAGCATGCCGAGAAGGAGAGCATGGAGATTTATCAGATAAAACACCTCATTCTCCAGTCTGTTTTCTGCCCTGTTTGTGCATTGCGTTGGTCTCTCTGGGACAATGAGAACAAGCTGATGGCTGTGGTCCTAACAGGGTATTTATACAAGGAATAGTTCTGGAAGTATAGTGACAGGATTAAGTGTGACGTAGCAACTCAAGAAGTGCTTTCGATAAACAGGGTAACCGCTCCCTGAAGAACGTCGTCTGCTGTATTTACGTTGGAAAGGGCACTTAAATGTGAGACACTTAGTGATACTACTCGCAGCACTAGGTCTGTCGTCTGTATGGTTCTGTCATACACATTCTTTGTAGGAAGACGGAGTCCTACCATAAACCACAAGGTAATCACAGTCGCTGTGTAATAGGTGCTTTGGTTGTGGTGTGTATGATGTAAAACTCATAAAAAGATGCTCACAGTAAGTTATGCTGTCTTGACAGGGCTTTAATTAAAGTTTCAACTCAGTCAGCCCCTTTTCTGCTGCTGACCAAGGAAGCAGAGTGGAGCCCTCTCGCCTCCATTCACATTTCAAACTGAATGAACCTAGTGACAATGCTCTGTTTGCAGAGGGAGAGACAGAGAGGTAATGCGCAAAGGTCCTTATAATTTTAAGAACATTTATTTTACCTTCATACTTCATACTAGCAATTCAAACTGTCATGCAGTATACTTCAAGAAGGAGACAGGAAGAAGCTTGCTCACTTCTTTGTGTGTGTGCTTTTTTTCCTCAGAACAGTCCTTTGAAATCTCATTTGCATTGAAAATACTTATTGAAAAGCTGAGTCTCATGTTAGGGTTCCTATTCTACTCAGAGGATGTAATTTTGCTTTGTAAATTGGTCTCTCATCTTGAATGAGCAAGCATCCTGGTGGATGCCAATTAGATGAACTTTTGTATCCCAAGTAGAACTGCTGAGAGCAATTTTGATTTTGCATTTGAATATGCTTTCAACTGGATCTAAACCACATTGTAATATCAGATTAATCTCTCCAGAGTTTCTCCAATGAAAAAGATTCCAGTAATGTTTACACATTTTATTTGGACAGATTCAGAGCAAGACTTTTGATTTCTGTTTAGTTCCTAAGGCTTTTTTTTTTTTTTAACTATCAAAATATCATGTCTTAAAAAGTCAGTGTGAAAATATTTCAGTTTCGCCAAAAGTAAACACTGAGAATGACTCTGGCTTTTTTTGTTTCTGTGCTTTTGAGACTTATCTTCAAGGAAAAATCCGGAACACGAATTCCTACCAGATCAAGTAAAAAACTGAAATCCTGAAATTCTTTTGAAACACAACTTCCAGTCTCACAGCTCATCTGTAGGAGGAAATGCATTGGTTGCTCAAAATGTTTCCAGCTGCAATAGTCTAAATGAGGAATTTAAAAACATTTTTGATAGACGCGGCCTTTGGTAGTGGCAGCACTGGGTATAATCACTGACAGGAATAGCACTGATTACTGGTATCAAGTCAAAAGCAGCTCAGTCTGTCTGTCTAGCACTTAGAGCCAGCTTCCATACCCTTAATGTTATATATATAGTGTCTCCAGAACTGCTGGGATTTGTACCAGGACTTGTGGTTACTAGAGTGTGTACTAACCTGGACTTTCACTGCTTCCTCGCATCTGAGGCTGATGTTAAGGGAACACATAGGTTCAGGGAAACTTTTTCAGGAGGGGGTGTCAACCCTCCCTCTACTCTGCTCTTGTGAGACCCCACCTGCAGTACTGCGTCCAGCTCTGAGGTCCCCAGTACAGGAAAGACATGGAGTTACTGGAGCAAGTCCAGAGGAGGGCCATGAAGCTGATCAGAGGCCTGGAGCACCTCTCCTACAAGGACAGGCTGAGGGAGTTGGGCTTCTTCAGTGTGGAGAAGAGAAGGCTCTGGGGAGACCTAATTGCTGCCTACCAATACCTAAAGGGGCCTACAGGAAAGCTGGAGAGGGGCTGCTTACAAGGGCAGGGAGTGACAGGACAAGGGGTAATGGGTTTAAAATAAAAAAGGGGGAGATTTAGATTAGGTGTTAGGAAGAAATTCTTCCCTGTGAGGGTGGTGAGGCACTGGCACAGGTTGCCCAGAGAAGCTGTGGAGGCCCCTGGATCCCTGGCAGTGTTCAAGGCCAGGCTGGATGGGGCTTTGGGCAACCTGGTCTAGTGGAGGGTGTCCCTGCCCATGGCAGGGGAGTTGGAACTAGATGGGCTTTGAGGTTCCTTCCAACCCTAACCATCTTACTATTCTATGATTCTATGAGCAGGCAGGATCGGTGCCAGCTTTTAAAACATGTTCCATGGCATCCTAAAACCCCAGGTCCCAGTGAAAGCACAGACTTCCTTCATCTCGTCTTCCCTGTGGACAAATGATATACCAGTCTATCGCTGTAAAAATACTTTTCTCTCAGCCCCACAGAGCTACAGACTGATGTACTGTAATTCTTGTTCATCTGGACTCACACACGTAACACTAAATCTTTTTGGAAATAACTGTCAGGGAAGATGATAAGTTCTGGACTTCCTAGAAAACCACTTGTGAATTGTTAATTCTGGTTGGATTAAAAAGATGCGATTCAGCAGCAGTGGGTATGGCAGCATGAGGACAGGCACTGGCCAGTGCTCTGTGATAAGGGATCACACCACCTGGCTAAACAGACGTTACCCAAGACATCACACTTACATAGTTCCCGAAGTCTAAAATAAAATCCTGTATTGGTGAGAAGCACCATGTCCACCACTGCAGGCTAAAAAGCAGTAACTAAAGCAAGGAGAGCTCAGTGAACGTGTAGACAGTCTTCCGTTCTTTAAAGTAGCAAGGGTACAAGTTACTGTGCTTCCCTGGCACAGAAGGGGAGTGAGCAGGAGATGCCCATCTCCCTCTTTTATCAGCAAACTACTCTACCTCAAGGATTTTTTCTAAGGATTTCCCAGCACAGCTAACCTTACCCCAGGGCTAGGTATGATGGGAGCCTTGGTGAAGACATTTGGCTACTAGTGTTTTTTGTGACCCTGATCAGAATAAACGTAACTGAATCAGTCATTTAAAATTAGCAACCAGAGGCTGAGCTGGAGGAACCATTCTGTGAGAATCCTTCTCCTGCAAAGAGCTGCTAAGGGACTGCTCTGCATATGAAAGTCTCCCAAGAGTGCCCATCCTCAGATGGCTGCATGTGCCCCACAGGCTCCATGCCAGCCCCAGCACCGCTTCTCTGGTGGGGTTTGCAAGAGACGATATGTAACACTGGCCCTGAGGCATTGTGCTGCTTCCACTGCCTTTCACAGCACTTTCCTGGGAAGAAGCTGGGAAGCAGCTCTGCAGAGAAGGACCTGGTGGACAAAAAGCTCTTCATGAGCCACCAATGTACCCTCATGGCCAAGAAGGCCAATGGTATCCTGAGGTGCATTAAAAAGAGTGTGTCCAGCAGGTCCAGGGAGTTTATCCTCCTCCTCTACTCTGCCGTGGTGAGGCCACATCTGGAATATTGTGTCCAGTCCTGGGCTCCCCAGTTGAAGAAAGACAGGGAACTACTGGAGAGAGTCCAGTGGAGAGCTACCAAGATGATGAGGGGACTGGAGCATACCTCTGATAAGGAAGGGCTGAGAGAACTGGGTCTGTTTGGCCTGGAGAAGAGAAGACTGAGAGGGGATCTGAGCAACACTTACAAATATCTAAAGGGTGGGTGTCTAGAGGAAGGGGCCAGACTCTTCTTATTGGTGCCCAGTGACAGGACAATAGGCAAAGGGCACAAAGTGGAACACAGGAAGTTCCTTCCAAACATGAGGAAAATCTTCTTTACTCTGAGGCTGACCGAGCACTGGCACAGGCTGCCCAGAGAGGCTGTGGAGTCTCCTTCAAAACCTGCCTGGATACGATCCTGTGCACCCTGCACCAGGGTGATCCTGCTCTAGCGGGGGGGTTTGACTAGATGATCTCTAGCGATCCCTTCCAGTCCCTCCTGTTCTGTGATTCTGTGAGCACTCAAGAGAATTGGGGAGGAAGAAGAAATGTCTCTCCTAACTTTTTGCACTGTCGTTTGAACAGAGCTATTTCTTCAGCCACCACTTTTACAATTCCCTGATGCTCCTATGCCGTGAGCTGTTTCTGTGTGGCCAAGAGGCAGCTGAATTTACTGGATGTTATCTGTTCAGCCACTAAGTGTGTGTCACTGTGAATGTTTCTGTGGGCAGCCAACGTGATGACAGGGAACTTTTGAAGGGCCTGGAAGGGAGGCTGGAGGGAGAGCTGTGTCATCTTGACATCTCAAATGTCTACTGGTTTCCAGGAAAAAAGATAGCCCTTACCCCTTCCACACCCTCCCAGCCAACAGGTCCCACCTCCCCAGTCCCACCTCCCACAAACCCCTGGCCTGTACTGCTCTGTGAAGGAGAACCTCACATTCTTCACAGTCCTTACAGAAAGATGTGATGCACACAAAGGCAGGCCTGTGTTTATAATGGCAGCTAGACAAACTCATAAACAACACCACTCGTAACAGCCCAAGTTCATACGAAACCTTAGTCTGCAGGGAGCTGGAGGATAAACATGAATCTGAGTTGTTCTTTGCAAATGCTGAAGAGCAGAGCCTTAAATAGAAAGTTCTACAGCAAATGATGGCTTTGTCTCTTTAAATACCCGCCTCACAATTTTGGGGGATAAAGTTTGATTCTTTATTACAGGTTACTAGAAGCACAAGAAAAACTTTACTACAGCTAAGAAAAGCCTTCAAATCATTATGAGTTTAAAGCCTCATGTTGTTCATGGTGCTGGGTTAGCAGCTTCCTAACTGTGCTGTAATTTTTATAGCTGCAGAAAATGGCATGTTGCAGATCAGAAGTCTTGGGGAGAAAGTATCTATTGCCTACAGATGGAGGGGCTGGGATTTTTTACCCCCAGGAAGCATCTGTGATATGGAATATATCAAAAGCAACCCATAAACTTTTCATATTCTGATATAAAGGTGCTTGCATGCATGCACACATGCACATTTTGGCACACTGCTTTGTTCTGACTTATGTGCAGTGACAGTGCTTCTTCTTGTCAGCCAAATTTGCTTTAGCTGCTTCTTTTTCTGACAGATCTGGCCTAACATCTTCACCTCACTTTTATTCAGCTAGCCTGCTGAGAGGTCGAAGCTAGGAATATAGTTTCCAGAGACTCTCTGTATAATCAGTGCCAAGGTATAGTCACCTTCAGCAAAACTATCCAGGTCAACTTGCCCCTAGGAGATTTGGAAAATGACAACGACAACAAAAAAATCCTTTCTAGAAGGTTCAAAAGCCTGTGGATTGCTTGTCACAAGGTGTGGGGAAAAACACTATCCTAATGCTCTGCCTGAGCTTCTTTTTGTTGGTGGCCAGTGGGTGTTGCTGGCCTGGACTCCTCCTCAGGCAACACAAAGGGTTACCTGGCAAATGTTTGCGCAGAGCTTTGGAGATACGAAATGGAGATTTGATGCAGTGCCGCTGAAGGCTGCAAGCTTGTCCGGGAGAAACTGAAGGCAGGATCTGCCCTTGTTACATTGCGTGTTTTTCCTTTCATCAAACAAAATTGCCAAAGTGCAGAATGTTTCATTGCAAAACACTTTCCTCAGATGAAGAAAGCGAAGCTAATGAACCTGGGAAAGGAAAACTCACTGTTAGCAAGACAATCTCTCCTGTTCATGAGGAACCCCGTTTCAGCCTGCCAGACTGAACAGTCATTATTAATCTAATTTCACAGCGGTGATTACATTAACATTATTCTTTTGTATTGTACAATACTGTATAACGCTGAAACCCTGAGGAGAGAGAAGCGAAACAGTGAGGCTAACAAGACGAATCCATTACTCCACGTGTGGCTGCTGCAACTTGAGGAGGAAAGATCCACTTCCTAATAAATGATTCAGACAGAGGGAGAAGGAGAGAGAGAACAGGCTGAACCTTTTACAGGATGCTAAGTGCAAGTTTTTTTCTTGGCTAACATTTTCCAGACATGACAGTTTTCAGTCAATTCCAGATGAAAGCAGCTGCTTCCCTAGGACGGGCTGCAGCTTTCCTGACTTCTCTTTGCTGGCCTCATGTCTGTCAGAATTTGATATACAAACTTGCACTCAAAAGCATATGTAAACCCTTTTTGTTGTTGTTGTTGTTATGGAAATATCTTTAAAGCTACCACATATTCCATTCCCTCAGAAACATGTTCTCTGCAATACATTTTTTTGAGTATTCTCTTTATAACTACTCAATGTGCAGATTTTTGACTTATTTTGACTGTCTGTGTCAATTCCATGATAAATTGCTATCCTCTGTCTTTAGATAGATGTTGTTGGATTTTAGCATTCCATTAACATCAAGAAAATGGAACCACTGAGGCACATTCAGACTTTTGGCACTTTTGCTTATTTTCAGAAATCCTATACACTGTTGTTGTTGCAGAATCCATTTACGAAGCAAGTAACATTTCAAGGCCCAGTTCTATCAAGTGCTAAGTATGTCTAGGAAAGTGCTGAAGTCCATCTTCACAAAGAGACCTAGGCAGCAAGGTCCTTTTGGGCATTAGATTCTCCCTCAAAGAGGCACCTGGGTCCCACTTCTGTCTAGAAAAGTCAGTCTCTCTGGAAAAAACCCTCCTCTACAGCATTTCCTGTTGAACGCCTGGAGCTCCCGCAGCACGCTGGCTCTTGGTACCTCACTCTGACTTTGCTGAACTTGGTGCAGAACTTCACCACTGTACTCAGGGAAGTGAGTTCTGCTCCAAGAGCTGCTTGCCTGTGTACAAATCCCTTTGCCCTGTGTGAAGCGCGGGGCAGAAGCATTTCCCAGCACCCAGGTCTGGATGTCTGCCTGAGCTACCTGACTACGCTGCGACGAGACGCATCACCTTATCTCGGGTGCTTAAGAACTGAGAAATCTAAAAGCAAAGGCAACCTTAGAATATGCTGTACTTTAAAATCGGTGAGTCTGTTTGCATTTTGCTTTCTGCCTCCTACTCCTTCACAATCCATCTGTTGAATCCGTACCAGCAGCCAGAACCACATGACTTGCACTACAGGATGAAATGACTTTAAATGGCAACGTGGCACTAGCACAGCATTAACATCTCAGCAGCAGATAGTGTGAGATTGATGTCACAATGAGCAAGTGGATGTTTGATATCTTAACCTCAAGGATTCATGGCACTTGCAAGCCTGTAGGGGCTCAGTTGGGTGCTCGGTTGTTACAGATCACAGAGATAACGTAAACAGGCCTTTACTGAGGCCTGGTGGAACCAGGAGGTTTCTGTTTGCATGAACAGTCTTTTTGAGAGGTAGAAATCTTGTTATAATATAAACACCAAGGTATATGTATATAACATTGTTTCATGGAAGAAAAGTTAATAAACCTAAATTCAGTAAACAAAAGTTAAAAGTGACTCCATGTTAACTATTGAAAGGGGAAAGCAGCAGCTCCTTCATACTTGTGAGCTCAGAGATGATGAGTTTAAGCAAATGTTGTTGGCAGAACTCCTCACTGTTGCTGTGAACCTGAAGAAAAATATAAAGGAGAACAACAAAACCCCAAGCACTACCATCTGTGCAGACCCTGCGCGGGAGGAGCAAGGTGTAACACAGAGACCTGATTTTGCGAGAGCTTTCCAGATGCCACCTGTAATATAGTGCCCACAAGCCCCACTGTGTACCTAAACCAAACAAAAAGCGCTTCGATCTTGCAGGATCTAGCCCTTAATGATGGAGGTACTACTGCTCTCTGCTGGTGCAGAGTCAGGCTTAGTAAAACATCGCTGAATGCAAACCAGCCCTGAGAAAATGAAAGCTGCTGCCTAGAGCTCCGCAGAGAACGGGCATTCCCCATCAGAGAAGATTGTCAGATTTTCAACATTCGTCTTTGTTTCTGCTTTTAACAGATGCTGGTAGTTCTTCACACATGAAAAGGGAAATAGTTGGGATCTATCAAAATATTTTATTTCAACAAAACAGTTTTGTTTGAGTTTTGAAACTTTTCAGTTATAATATGCAAAATTAAAAAAAAAAAGAATGGTTTTGAAAGGGAGAAAATGGGTGTTATTTAGTCTGCAAATGTAGCTGTCCTTCATTTAATTCCCTTCCCTTTGAGCCTGGCCACTTTCACCTTGTTTCTCTTGTTCCTGTTCTCTGAAGCCCCCAAATTATTATACAAGTATTTCCTCTGCCTCGTGGCTTTTCAGAGGGAGAATTATTTAGAATTTTAGATTACTGTAAGTATGAAAACCACTGGTTGTAAATGAGTTCTGAAGTAAATGACTGTTTTTTCCAAAGATGAGGTAGAATGTATTTCATTAAGATCTATCTGTCATTTTATTTTCATATAAGTTCTACTTACAGTCTCTATTTAACTAATGGCTTCTGTTTTTTTCCCCCCAATGGAAGAAATCCTGTTTTTTCCAACTGTTCTCTATTCTAAGCACTGAATTGAAGCACATTAGATTAAACAACAAGACACATTATTCAACAGAGTCATTATTGATCATATGCAAAATAAAAACAAGGAAAGAAAGAAAAAAATAGGCTTAGACATTGACACACATGTAGACCTAAAAATTCCATGGAAATTCTCAGAAACCCAACATATAAACTAACGGCTAATTGCTGTTCTATTACTAATACAATATATAGTGTACATCAATTTTAAGCAGAACTCCTAAACCAGATTTGTATTGGCTTTCCAGTAATAGCACAATACAGGAGAAAAACGTTATCAGATCAAACTAAGCACGAGGATAAAATACCCCCTATAGTATTTCATGTTACTGACGTTAAGCAGAACAATCCACAAACTTTTAATTCATGGTGAGCTCTGATCAAAACTCAGCGGCACGACGTGATCCACCTGTAACCGCAGCGGGTGTAGCTCACAAGCCAACTAACTGCCTGTTTCACAGGGAAAAAATACATTTGAGAGAGACATTAAGGTTTCCTTTTTACAAATCTCTGTTCGTAACAGGAATGAACATGATGTCCCCTTAAGCTGCAGCTCTTCAGCACAGCTTCAATCAACACACACAGCTTGTAAATATATCCTCAGCTCTACTATGTTCTTTCCCCTCACAAGCTGAGCAGCGTATCAGCCCACCTCTCAGTCCACCTCTTTCCTCTGTACACATCCTGCTGTCACAAAACCAGCCACTGAACGGTGGTGCTCGGTACCAAATTGTAGATTTGTATCTTTTGAGTAAGATCCCATAAGAATGCATCTCCTGGCTCTGTAATTTCATTTTACAGCTTCTTGCTCCTATGAGGACAGGATTTGCACCCATGGGTAAACACAGTGATTTTGATAAATGCATGTACAGCATGCAAGTGCCCTTGGATCTTAGGTCTCAGATGATCCTCCTGTGTGGTTCTTCACAATTTATGATTTCTTTTTAATGGACTGTGCCAAGGCTAAGAAGCTTTCACAATGCTCATCATCAGTCTCACTGTCCTGTGATTTATGTGCCATTCCTGTGCTTTTAAAATGTTGCAGAAAAGGGTTGTATTTATGGCAGATTTTCTGCGATGTTACAGAAAGTGGGTTTAGGACATGTAATGTATCTTGTAGATACACATTATAAGGAGGGTATATTATCTTTTCTGAGTGTCTCGCAACCTTCGTTGACACTAATAAGGTTTACATGTCCCAGTGGACAAAAGAATGGACTGCAGAGTCTTTAATTCAATTTATTAGAATGAGTGGTTGACTCAGAGTTGAGAAGGAACGTGACCTTTCCACATCAGTCATTTGCTCCTAGGGCCAATGTAGAAAAACTCCTTGCAGTCCCCAGGGAGAAGAGTATTCTTTGGTGTTTCTTGAGTGGCCTCTCTGGCCATTTTGGCCCCAGTACAGCAGCTCCACAGTACAGCAGTTTCACTTGCTTAAATGGTTCTTTTCATGTTCTCAGTGACTGATGATTTTGCTAAATCAGGGCCTTGGGAAGGGTTTCATCTTCAAAGATAAAGCAGTGCAAAAGTAAGTACATCACAGGATGACTTGTTTCCTTCTCTAAGACTTTTCTATTGTGGCTTCTCAAGGGAAGAGTTAAGGTTTTTTTATCCTCTCTTATGATAAAAGGAGTCAAACACTGGCACAGGTTGCCCAGAGAAGCTGTGGAGCCCCCATCCCTGGAAGTGTTCAAGGCCAGGTTGGATGGGGCTTTGGGCAACCTGGTCTAGTGGAGAGTTGTCCCTGCCCATGGCAGGGGGGTTGGAACTAGATGATCTTTAAGGTCCCTTCCCACTCAAACCATTCTGTGATTCTATGACCCTTAATGCCTCTGGATGCTTCCTGGGAGTAGATGCAGGAAAACAGATGAATGGGGATGCATTAAAAGGAAACATTTAGTTAAAAGAGAAAAGAGGAAGGAGACTCAGAGACACCTAGGAAAGGGAAATCTAGAATGCCTGTAGAGGTACCCAGTTGCTGAAGTGGTCCATATTCCAGATAAGACCTCATGGATATTTCACTTTTAACTTTTGAACTTCAGAAAAGGTGAAAGCAGTCAAGGTCTAGTCTATTGCTTGAAATTGTGGGGATAATAGTAATCAATCAGACATAAAAAATATAACTCTAGTGTCCTTGCCTATATATAAGCTCTCTTAGCAACATTTAGGTTGCTGCACAGTGCTTCATGCCCTTTATGTAACTGAGGAACACACCATCAGTACAAGTTCAATGCGTGAACAAAATGATCTCACAGAGCTGTGCTATAGAAAGCAAAGCCGCTCTGCTACATTTACCTCTCCACTGCTCCTCTAGCTACTAATGCCGATGGTTTTTGTCCGAGGGAAAAAGTGTGACAGCAAGTTGTCCTCCTGAGATATCTGCTGGGAGGAGTATGATGTTCATGGTAAGGTTTTTTCCCCCTCTTTGCTAGGAGGAACATGATGTTGATGTTGAATGGCTGATTCCTCCTTGCTCTAGGGGCCACTTGGGCCCATTTTTGTATGGTCGTTAATATGCTCTACACCCTGATTTTTCTTCCTTGGTCCACAACTGTTGTGTTGCACATAACTTTACTATTTATGGTAGGGTTTGCATACATAGGACACTTGACTTTTTGCTGTGCCCACAGCTGATTTTACCCAGGTCCTAGGTTTGCAGTACCCTCACTGGTGAGTCAGTGGGGCCTCTGGTATCATCCTACGCTCAAACCTTTACAGCCACCACTATCATACCATACCTTTACCTCCCTGTGCTTCATCATTAGTCTAGGGTCGCAGGTAGTTCATCCTACACAGCAGAATTACTTGTTATTCCTATTTATATAAAAACTAAACAATGGGCATTATATCAATTATATGAAGCTATGCAAAACTAAAACAGAAAAGGTAAGAGCCACCTGCTCATTAGACAATTGCTGTTATGGATAAACAAGCTCAAACAAAGCTCCAAGTTAGTTGAGACTAGTCCAGACAAAACCTCTCAAGCTCTCAGGCCTGTGTTAACCTAACACAAGGCCTGCGGCTTGTTGCCAGCAACAGCAATTCTGTGTTTACTAACGCATGGGAGTGCACAGGGCCCGCCAGCTGGATGAGAAGGGGTTCCGAAGGATCTGGTGAGAGACCGCACCACACAGCTTGGTGTCGTCAGCAAACTCGCTGAGGGTGCACTCAGTCCCACTGTCCATGTCGCCAACAAAGATGTTAAACAGCGCCGGTCCCAGCACCGACCCCTGAGGGACACCACTCATCACCGATGTCCTCTTGGACATCCAGCCGTTGGCCACAACTCTCTGAGTGCGGCCATCCAGCTGGTTCCTTATCCAGTGAGTGGTCCATCCGTCAAATCCACGTCTCTCCAGTTCAGAGACAAGGATGTCGTGCGGGACAGTGTCAAATGCCTTGCACAACTCCAGGCAGATGATGACAGTTGCAGTTCCCTTGTCCACCTCTCTCCGCCTCTTCCCTGCCTCCCTCAGCCAGACGAGCTCTGTGTGTAGGAGTA
>VWZZ01002388.1:130281-160502 GCA_013399095.1 Psophia crepitans | reverse complement strand
GCCGCGCTTGGCGCCGCTCAGGGCCGCCGGCGAGGCGGGAGGCGGTGGGAGGCCCCAGGGGCGGAGGCTCAGCTCCCCCGCCCGGCCGCCCGCCCGCTCCTCCCGGGTCGGGGTTGTGTGGGATCTGGCCGCCGGTTTTATGTGGGCTGCCCGCGGCCGGGGGTGCTGGTTTCACCGGGGGCCGGGCGGCTCCGGGAGCCCCCCTCAGCCTGTCCTCCCCTCCGCAGCTGGGCCCTCCGGCCGCGGGAGCCCGGAGGCGCGGCCCGCAGGCCTTTCTCTTGGGGCATGGCAGAGCCTGGGGCGGGCTCCTGCCGCTGCCGGGAGCTGGCAAACTTAGACCAGCCTAACTTAAAGCAGGAGTAGGAAACCCGGTCTGTACAGGGTTCGGGTATTGACTTTGAGACTAGGATGTAAAGTCGGCCCGATTTCTTAGGTGTTTGCTTGACGAATACGTTTGAGAGATGTCTGTGGCCATGGATGTGTTTCTTAAAGACCTTGGCTTTTATTATGCCACCAAGGCATCCAGAGATTAATGGTGATGTCACCATCCTTCAAATTACTCATTTTAAATTAGATTTATTGCTGGAAATGAATCCAGAAACCTTACCACTGGAAATCCATTATTTTCAATACCAGCACGGAATTAATCAAGTGAAGCACTGCAATCAGGCAGCAACAGAAACCCAGACAGTGCGAAATGCGCTTTAGCTCCACACCTCCTAGTCCTGCTGGGAGACCTGCACCCGCCGATGCCCGTGCTCCTGGGGACAGCTTGCCGGACTCCCTTCTTCAGTGACCAAAGCGCCTATTCTACTGTTTTCAATAATTAAATTAACCAGATCACAGTGAGTGTATGGAGAAAATTAGATTGAAATGTATTTTTTAAAAAAAAGAAGAAAACAAAAAATGAAACTGGGGAGCAGTTCTACTTTAGCAAGTTCTTTGCACAGGAAATGGCGCTCTGCACCAGAGCCCCAAGGGTGTGCTTTTTGCCACGAGAAGTGGTGGGTTTACATCTGCACTGCACTGGTGGAAATGACTCTTGCAGTCGCAGCACTGGAGAAGCTGTCCACCAGCAAGGCTCTTAATTATTATTAAAAAAAGTATAATTTTTAATTATGACAAAAAATGTTTCACTTTGCCTTTATGGCCTACGCAGGAACAGGCAGTTACTATAATATTTTTTTCTCCCTTAGGGATTCAAAAAATCCATCTTCCTGTTGTTTTGTTTTGTTTTGGTTTGGTTTGGTTTGGTTTGTTTTCCCAAACTGCGTAGCAGCATTTGTGAATTTTATACATGTGCAGTTTTTATGTACTTCGCCCTCAGCTCTTCTAACAGAAGAGTGTAATTAAACATTCTGACGTGCACTACTCTTTGTCATACACCAGTTACGTCTGGGGGATTGCCTTGCTTGAATTAATGGTGTGTCATTTTTAGTTGTATATGTAACATGAAAACAAAAGAGTACTGAATGCAGATTATCTAATGATACTGTTTAATGCTATAGCTTTCTTAAGGCTTCAAATATAAATAAAAGTCAATTATGTGTTACATATTATCTTTTTTCTCCCATCACTAGAAAACACAGGATACTGTGTCCCCAGTTTCCTGAGAAGTGCTGATTATCTTCAAATCATACTGATTAAAATAGGAATTTCCCTTTGATTCCACTGGGATTTATCAGTGGCTGGCATCTTTGTGGAGCAGGAACGTTTTTTTCAATCTTCTTGTGATATACAGAAAGTCAGCGTTGGACTGCAATGCTCAGGCTATACCCAAGGCTTCAACTGACAGCTAACAAAAGCCTAATTGATATTGTTTCTTCCCTAGAGTTTTTTATTTCAGTCAGCACGCAGGGTGAAGAGAGGAAAGTGGACTGAGGTGAAGTCAGGCTGTGAGCAAGCGAATGAAAGGCTAGAAAAGCCCACAGTCTTTCAGATTTTCTTTGATTATTATGTCTGTCACTGCATCAAATACAAACTTGACATTCTGGGTGTCCGTGGCACATGTCAGGTGAGAATATATCTCTTTATCTTCTTTCCTTATGTTCAAGTCTAGGAATTGTTTTTTGATGTAATTTCCAGCATCTTCAAATGTATTTAGTCCTAGTGGAGAGAACAGTAAGAGAAAGAGAAGACAATATTTCAGCATTTTCTTTTCTGTGCATTTTTTTTTCCTTTCTTCTTCTTCTTTTTTTTTGTTTCTGAAGGGAATTAACTTCATGCATTAGGTATGGAAATTTTGTTTCGAAACTGCCCACTTAAATTTAAATTTCAGTGCCTAACCAGAAGTCTTCATTTCTGAAATGATACGATCCGGAGTAAGTCAGTGTGGAACAGTTAAGGACTCAGACAGTGTACAGTGGGGTAGTTCCACTGAGTGTAGCAAGCACATAATGTTTGATTACCCTAGTGAAGCACTGAGCAATTTTGGGTTGCTGTGTTGATGTGTCCTGAGAAAGGGAGTGAAGGAGCTGGTTTTCAGGAAGTGCACAGAACTGCCTTCTAATATTAATCGTGCTTCAAGTACGCTTCATTCTGGACACTCCTGTGCCAAGTACATCGTTTTTTCTCTGGCACTTTCTGACATAGCCTTATCTATTCTCTTGCATCAGCTGGGAACAGCTGCTGTTTTTTATTTCCAGTAGACACTACTGTGATATACAACAAGAGGCAGACTTCCTTTATGCAATGGGTTTTCAAAGTAGGGACAAAAAACTTGGGTTCACTTGTGGTGCGTGTGAGTGATAAGCCACTGACTTGTACTGAAATATTGGTTGGGTTCATCATACCATCACTTCAGCCATGTGAAACTTCTAGCTCTCTCAGCTTCCTCTGCGCCAATGGAGAGAAATAGGCATCTCCAGAGAGAGGTGACCCCATCCCAGGATAAACATCAGGAGCAGGTGAGATGACCACGTCTGTCCCATATAATTATTTTGAGAGAAAGGCTAGGTGCTTAGATAAGATGCTTACTATTTAAACGGTTATATATAAGTGACCTGAACAAAAGTCTCAGTCTTCAATGCATGGCCTACACTAATCATCTGAATATGTTTTCTTCTGAAAATCCCAGACTTACCATTGTATTCAGGAAAGCAGATATTCAGATGAACTTTTGTTATTTTCTCTTGAAAGAGGTCTTTTTTGTTTAGAAACAGCACAATGGAAGTGGCTGCAAAGCACTTGTGATTGCAGATGCTGTTGAACAGCTGAAGGCTTTCATGCATTCTGTTCTGTTGAGATGCAAAAGGTAAACATGAGAGACTGACAAATCCCATCCCCATATGTCACTTTTACTGTAATGTTCTTTACTGGCAAGAACCAATACAGCATAATAGCCTTTAAATGGTTATCAGGGAACAGGAATAGTTATGATATGCCATCGGAGAGTACATTAAAACTTAGCAGGAAAAAGGGTTGTTTGTCTCTTCTGACTCACCACTTCTTTATCTTCCACCAGAACCATGTCATAGGCACTGAGTGCAGCACAGAATATGATGCAAGTAACTCCCTCAAAGCAATGAATCCACTTTTTTCTCTCTGATCGCTGTCCACCCACATCAAACATCCTTTGCAGAAAAAATAACATATGTACAATGTAAGGTTCTAAATAGTAAGGATGTGGTCATGCTGTTAATGTGCAGAGTGCAACTGGAGGTGAATGACAATCAAACACCAGGCTTTTCCAAATACTGGTCTGTTTCTATCCCAACAGGGCAAGGAGCACTATGTATTATTTATGGCTTTGTAGTGGGCATGAAATGGAACGTAAAGGCTTAAATACCTGCATATAGGAAATACACCCAGTAATTTCAGGTGGCACTCTGCACTGAGGAGGTGGGGCTCTGTGTAAGAGCTCAGACTAAGCCCTGCAGGTGAGGATTTATTCCAGACAGAGTTCATATGTAAATCATTGACAAAAGACCCTCAAATCCACTGTCATTTGTTACTTCATAGTTTTGTTTGTAGCGAACAGACACGTTGATCAATAGGGCATATGTCTGGATGCTGGTCACGGGTTGACCCACTGGTTATGTTTAATTGGCTGGTATAGATCTATAGTTAGCAATCTATTCATTGTCCATTCGCTAACCGTATAACCTGCGGCATGCGTTTGCGGGGAGGTCTGCCCTCTCAATCTCATTAGTTAAACAGTAATTCATGGGGAGCAGGACTCCCTCCATTTCTAGAGACAAAAATGTTGGGCTGTACTCCTCTGCATTAATTTCCTTCAGTCTTCGCCAGAAATTACTACCTTTGGGTAGACCCATATGAACTTTTTGTGGAGTCTTTATATGGGGTCCAAAGCCAGCTGGACATACCTGCCAGGGATCTAGTTAGGGCCCAACTGACATGGAACTGTTGTCAAAGCTCCCATTGCTCCCCTTTGCACTACCTTTCAAAATTCCCTCTTATATTTGCAGATCTTCAGTGATAAGGGATAGGGCTTTCTTTTCACTACTTTTGTGACATAAAAGGTGCCAAATATGAACATTTTCCAAGTGCATTAGAAAGGAGAAAAAACATGTAAAAAAATCAAATTTATCCTATCCTTACTTTTTCTGTTTCCTTGTGTGCATGATGACTTTTCCCTGTGCTGCCTGTTGTTAAAACTGTAAAACCTAATCCCCTGTATCCCTTCCTTCAAGAAAATGCATTAGATCTTACTCTCTGGATGTCTCTCCTGCAGCATCTGAAAATTAAACACAACTCAATTTTTATAGCAATGAAAATATTGGGATTCAGTATGAAAAAATCATGTCAGTAATAAGAAGAGCAAGAATAATTTGTTACTGAAATGCCTTTTTATGCATCATATTGATCCTCCATTTTCTTCACCATCAGCAATGCAGCTGATGGAAACAAAGGTTATTGTTTATCATTTTTTATCCAGTTTAGAAGAAAACCTTAGAAACCCTTTCCACTGCTTGTGATGAACTGTTTCTGCAGCTGAGGAGCAATCAGAGAAAATTTTTTTTTTCTAGTATATTTCATCTCTTTGTCTGATAAATTGAGTGTCTGTAAGTTTGAATTATTAGGAAATCAGGAAGCTGTTGTGGAGCAAGATTTTGATTACAGTAGTGACATTCTTCCAAGCGTATCTTTGCTGAGTTCAGTATACCTGCTGAAGAGTGATGTCAATAAGAATAAAGCATCTTGTCTTTTGGCTATGATTAATGCCCCAAAGTCACCTGCTGTTACGTGTCTTCCTTGATTTGTGGAATGTAACTCTGAAATCAGTGTTATGGAGGGGGGGAACCTTCAAAATTTTGTCTGCAGTAAAATTTCGCAAGCGTACATAATCCTATGAAACTGTATTCACTTCCTGCAAGCTTTTAGCATATGGCCCTGTGAATACTATTGAGAAGTCAGTTAAAATGGGTCAAAGATCAAGGCCAGAGGCAATGCTTATGGGCAGGTTTTGTTGTACTAACCTTAGTTTGCTTAGCTTTTCTCATGTCAGCTCAGAACTTAACATATGCACATGTAAAACTGAAGTTCCCCTGGGAGTGGTAGAAAATGTATTTCTGAGATGATCTTTTTCTTTTACCAAATCAGTCAAAGTTAGTCTTGAAATCTCTGTATTTCCCCAGCACTGCTCTTGGAAAACTTAGCTGAAGATATGAGACTAGCTGTGTATTCTTTTGTCTAAATGGCACACATAGTGAGACCTGAAGACTAAAGTAAAGGTTGCCTAATTTAACTCAAGCTTTTCCTAGCACATCAATGGAAATGACAGCAGGAGAGGACCTATGAGCATCAGATCTTCTTTTAAAAATATGTATGTTCTGAGCTCTCGAAATCAAAGTCAACATTAGTGAAATATATTGAAGAGCACAAGAAAGCTGAATTTCACTAAACCAGCCAAGTAACCACAAAGCAAATAAGAGATGTTGTGTGTGCAACTGTAATTCAGTTCCCTGGAGCAGTACTGAGATTTAGACTTTTATTGCACAGATACAAAATGTTTTCTGCCTCATTCAGTTCAGAAGAGGGACAAGTGTTTACTGAATGAGGCATCTGTTCATGTTTTCTTTTTCTCCATGTATGGCTTGTGACCCCAGGCCTCATTTAAGTACATCAACCAAAACTCATTCTGAACGTGGAAGTGTTCCTCTCTTTATAGATGTTTCTATGGTACTTATCAAACTAAGTGCAGAGTCATCAGGATCCCCCAGCTGTTTTGCATTGCTCTGGCAATGCAAAGTAGCAGTAACTGGCTGGTTAGGGTGGATTTATAGCTGCTCTGCAGCCCTACAGCAGCTCAGAACCCTCAGACTATTTTGTAGTGATTTTTACCCTGTATTACATAAGTGCTTAAAACCACCAATGAATTTACTCACTTCACACTGCTGTGATGCATGGCAGGGAGGCTGAACACAGTGGGGTTTGTGTTTGTGGTGGCACTAGGTGCCTTCCTCTTGTTTATGGACGCTCAGGTAACTTAATTCACAGCTGTGCTGCATTTCAGTTGGACCTGGACACTGGTTTTGGTATTCCCATATCAGGATTGATAGCATTCATGTCAAAGAGGGTTTGCACTCTGATAATTTCTTTCTCCACCCTGATTTTATTTCTTACATAAACTATGATTGTAACTGAAGGTGTTCAGATTTCCAGTGTACAAATCTGTCTGGAAATAAGTTAAACAGAGAAAAATAAGATGATGTCTATGACATTGTCCCATCGTGCTTGTGGGTAAGTGCTGAATTTTCACAAACAATCAGTGATTTAATAGGAGATAATAATTTATTTGTAGGGCATCTACTTCAGAATCTTATTTGTATATGTAATCTCTGTTGTGTCAAAGCATCTGTATGGTAGCATAGGTGGTTTGGGGGATGTTTAATGGCCACGTGAGGAGCAAAAAAGAAGCCCAATTAAGAATGTAAAAGTTATAATCCTGGTACTTTATATATCTGTTTATCTCTACAGGGTTTCTTGTCTCGACTACATTCCTTAATATGCATTCCAGCCTTTAAATTAAGAATTAAATTAAATTCAGTCCATAGAGAAAAGCATTATAGAACACTGAAACTATCATAATTCATTCAAATAGATTTTCATGTGGAATTAGAGGTTTTTAATTGGTTCACCAAGCATAACAAAATCTTCGGTATCTGAAAGTGTCAATTATTTTCAGTCAAATTTCTCAGAGACATTATTTGCAAGGTTTTTTTTCTGAAAATTTTGCTTTTCATCTTAAATGAGCATGAAGGCATGTATGCTAATGCTGAAATTTCCCATGGGACAGAAATTATTATTTTTTTGCCCACTGTAATGCATTCCAGTGTTAAGAGCAGTTATTTCCGTTCTCAAAAGAAGAGAGTGAAAGGTTGAGAGTGCATGCAAATTAGTAGTCATCAAATGCTTTGCATGCTGTTAAGGACGTTTAGGTAGGCAAATTTCATAAATGTCACAAACAATTATTCAAATAGCAGGATACAAATGATGCTTTTTAGACACTTACATATGTAAAAATGTCCTTTTAGAACCTGATATTCTGAAATCTCTTAATAACAGTCCATTATATGCTTAGAGTACTAGAATACCTTGCTTTTTTGGCTGTTTCAAAATGAGTGGATTCAAAGATATCACAGTGAGGTTACCAATATTATAATAGGTCAATACCTTTGAAAGAAAAAACTCAGGAAAGATAAAACCACAGAAAAACTGTCAAACATGGCTTTTGTACCTGAAGTTCAAATCCTTGAAAGAGAACTGAGTCTCGATAATCCCAGTTGTTTTCACTCGGGAGTGCAAAACATCTTGCTCAGTAGGCACGTAGTCCGGCGTTGCTAACCTATCCAAATCGTTGAGGTAACTAAGGAGAGTAAAAAGAAATGGCGACTTTGGTGAATTCAAATGGTGAAATTAACGTTACGTAATCACTTCACATTGAGCTGCTTCTAAATATTTTATATAAATAACACATTTAAATGCAATGCTATTGCTTTTTGTACAACCTAGATCAACAGTGCAGAGCCTTTCTTTTTTTCTTTTTTCTTTTTTCTTTTTTTTTCCCCCTTGTATTTAGATCTGTAATTTAGTTGCATATAATAAACATCCTTCTGAGAATTTCACTTCAGGAAAATCCTTATCAGGAAGGTAGTTTTGTCCATTTCCTTTCTGCAAGTGGAATTTCCACTGCAGGGGCAGAGCCACAAGCGTGTTTCAGAAGCAGATTGACCAGAAGCTGTCGCAGGCCATCAGACCTGTTGTAACAGGGTCTTCCTTTGTAACTGAAAGGGAGGGTGTAATATTTTGGAGGAATTCAGATTTAGGGGCTTTTTTCCCTGCAGACCTATCAGTTTACAAGAGGAAGATACATGATGATTTTTTTAAAAAAATATTAATATTTGATAATCAAAATGAGAAGCTTCAATGAAGCTGGGACCCCCTAGGCTAGTATTCTCATACCTCCCCTGGAAAACAGTGGGTTTTCAGGTTTTATGTCTGACATACAGAGGTAAAATCCTCATGAAGTGAGAATCCACACCAGAGCTTTGAAGCCTGTTATTGTCCTAGCACCAACCCTTCTGTCTTTTCCAGGGCCGTGCAGTTTTCTCGAAATGGCTGGACAGAGCCTGTGAATCATACTGGCTGCTCTAGGAGTCTCTGCAAAGAGCTTATGAATTGACAACAGGAGAATAAGATGTGAGGTTTGGGTAGCTTCCCACATTTTAACTACTAATATTCAAATAAAGAACAAAAACAAAAGCAAGAAACCACAAACAATAGTTGAAACATTTTCAAGCTTTCAGTGTCCCGGCTGGCATCTTTCCATTTGTAGCCTCTTGTTTCTGACAAACAAAACACAGTCTCTCAAATGTTTATAGGCTTCATGCCTTTTTTTTCTTCTCTAACACAAAGTCTGCCCAGCATGAAGTTCTGCTGTTCAGTTTAACCAGACAACTACCAAAACAAACCTCACAGCTCATTATCCGTGTCTGCAATATTTAACACATCTGTAAGAAATAAAATGAAATAAAATAAAATAAAATAACATTCTAAAAAAGGTAGAATCTTTCATATGGACATTTGTAAGTAATGCTTGGAAAAGGGATTTTCATATTTTAAGTTGAGTAGACAGAATCCACTCAGCAAGGAGAGCTGAAGTTGATCTGAGTAATTCAATGTTTCCCCATTATTTGAGTCCAGGAAATGATCTGTTTTAAAAAAATAAAAATAAAATCAATATAGCTCTGGTTCTCTGAGTAGGGCCTGAGGCAAACTCATCTCAGCTCACCTTTGTGGAAGGCAGAAACAAAAGATATTTTGCAGTTTATAAAGCATGTAAGCACTAAAATAAACACTTGTCTATAAAATTAATTATAAAGATCCAAGAGCTCCTAGTCACAAATGCCTAAATTCAATTCGACACAGCCAATTGTAGTTGCATAAAAAATTTGACCAAGTTAATTATCTATTTAATGGAGCAAGAGAGGCATCTTCAGATTCTTCCTAGAACTGTGGGCAGCTCCAAGGGGATACTCTGCAGGCCGGCTTCCCGCTGGCAGAGAGGAAGGCAAAAAAGTAAGTTAGTCTAAATGCTGATCTTTCCTTGGCTTGAATTAGGTGACACGGATCCCACCCTGAGAGGCAAATGACTGAGCGAGCAAGAAGCAATGATGTTTAAGGTCACGATTATAATCTTGATTTTACCTCTTCACTCCATTGTAAAACAGGATTAATTCCAGGTGAGTCTAAGGAAGAAATTCCAGCCAAATTTGGCATACAGGGGATTAAGATGATCTCATTTTTTTCTCAATTAAAACACACAGAGGAAAGGCAGTGAACAGACTTCATTAGCGTGAGTTAATAACGAAAAACCTCGGAGAAGATAGCCTGATAAAGTCAGAGTTTACACATTATAAATCAGTTCTCTGCATAGGACTTGATTCACAGGAGCTGAGAAAGAGGGTTTTGGTGTCAAAAGAAATTGAAATGTAGCATTAGATGGCTGATTGACTCTGGCTGGTTTTGAACTGATCATTAGAAGCCCAGCGGCAAGGGCAAAAATTAAGTTGATTTTAATGGTTCAGTGCTAAAGGCTAGATTTTCAGAAGCGTTCAAGCAGATGAAAAACATATCACTGTTGGGTTTACTGTAACTCTAGCAATAAATCATGATTATTGGCTCCTTTACAGTCTGTAGTAGGTCCCTTAAATACTGAAACCTATTGCAGGCTAAAACATGACACAGCCCCTAACACTGAGAGGGAATTACTTCAGGCTATCTTCTTTTTAGGCAACAAATCCTAACCTGCCAGGCACTGTGTACACACTAGAATGTTAGCGATAGACAAGTAATTCTTTTCTTTTCTGCATTAGTGGTTTGGGGTTTTTTATTTGTGTGGGTTTTTTTAATTTCAAGAAGTGTTTTTCCTTTTAATTATGATGACTGACTTGTTACAGGCTTTTAGTGCCGGGAACTGCAGTGTGACCTGTCACAAAGATTGCTCTGTGCTATTGCTATAGAAATAGAAGGCTGACGTAAAATGCTGCCAAATCAGGCACAAATCAGCACAGGCAATATTTTCTTTGATTACGTATCTTGCAGAAAGGTCTTCATTCTTGTCTTGAAGATACAAAGAGACAAAGAATTTTTAATATTTTTCACAGTGTACCCCTTCTACTGTCTACAGTGAGTGAGCTACTGCTGCCTTCAGTTTGCCTGGCTCCGATCATGCCTTTCCCCGCTGAGTAGAAGGGACACCTAACACCTCATGAGGTTTCCCTCTGCAGATGCCCTCAGCCTGTAGGAGGAGCTGCAGATCTTGGAAGATGGACCTCAGCTGGAACAACCCTCTGCCCCAGGTCTAGAGTCAGACTTACGCACTCCAGGAAAACTCTGACCCGGGTCACACCTCCCTTATCAATCTTGTGTGAGATTAGGGAGAAAACAGCAGGATGTGACCACTGTAGCCTGCAAGAACAGCTGTACAGCAACCAAACCAGGGACTCCTGACAAGTCTAAGCTTACTGACTACACCTAAGCTAGGGGATGTGCCCCAGCTGAATTGTGACCCTTCATGGAGTCAGAGCTGAGCAGCCCTAGTCCCCTGCTTACTGCCCGCCACCTCTCAGGCCTCAGAAAGGGAACTGGGGCCGCCAGGTTGGGGTGGCTGCAGCACCACTAGCCAAGACCAGCTGGATGCTGAGACAGTAACAGCCCAGGGAACGCCCGTCCGCACAGTCAGACTAGCTTAGAGGAAAGTGTTTATAGTTTTCTCCAGACTTATGTTTAGCAGCTTGAAATGTATACATTCAAAGTAAAACCTAACCTGTTTCAATTCACCTTTCCCTCATTTTCTCAATCTTTGAACTACCTAAAAAGAGAATAGATTTTTTTTGTTGTTGGTTTATTTTTTTTTGGTTTTTTTTTTTTACAGTTTAAACAAACACACAGAAACAGCTTGTTCCTTCATTTCACTTGTTTCCTTCAGTTAAAGAGCCTTCCAGTACCTAAAGGGGCCTACAGCAAAGATGGAGAGGGACTGTTTACCAGGGAGTGTGGTGACAGGACAAGGGGTGATGGGTTTAAACTAAAAGAGAGGAGATTTAGATTGGATGTTAGGAAGAAATTCTTCCCTGTGAGGGTGGTGAGGCACTGGAACAGGTTGCCCAGAGAAGCTGTGGCTGCCCCCTCCTTGGCAGTGTTCAAGGCCAGGTAGGATGGGGCTTTGGGCAACCTGGTCTAGTGGAGGGTGTCCCTGCCCATGGCAGGGGATTGGAACTAGATGGTCTTTGAGATCCCTTCCAACCCAAACCATTCCGTGATTCTATGATTCTAAGATTTCTAATATATGATAAACATTAGCAAAAGCCCTCAGTCTTTTTCAGGTTAGTGGGCAATCATTTTTGCAGACTGTTCTGCACACGAGGAAGGGTTATTGTCACAAGCCTCCTTATGCTGCCCATTGCAATAATAGCCAGCTGCTGAGCACCTGCACCTCGTGTCACCTACTAGGCTGCCGAGTCACTGAGCTGGTACTCCGCTGCCCTTGCGAAGCAGGCCTGGGTCCCGCTGTCACTCCATAGTTGTTTGATGAGTTCAACCAATTCAGAAGACATGTCACCATCCTCCAGAGTTGTTGCCATGGCACACAGTTTCCTTTCATCTTCCTAAAGAGAAATTACAGTAAATATTGTGCAAGTGTACGGTGCCCCTACACCTCCTTGAAGATGTCCTTGGTTTACAATGAGTTCCAAGGGAAAAGTTTCTCATTTTCACTGATTTTTCCAGGCAGCTGTACTCTCCTGTGCATGTAAGAATCCTTTAACAAACTGACTTCCCTTTAGTTAGTGCCAAGGTTAGACATAAATCACGATACACAGAGTTTTCCTCTTTTTATTGTTTTGTTTTGTTCATACGAGGGCTCTCCATCTTACCATGGGTGTTCACAAAATGTCCATCTTGGAAGGAGAGCTTTTCTTGTAAGTGGGGTATCAAAATCTAAATTATAAAGGAAATCTAAAGCTTAAACATATCATATCAAAGCAGAAATATACAGCTAAATATATTTGTTAATATATTTGGAAGAAAGAAATTCTGACTTTAGGCCACAGTGAGAAATGTGACAAAGTGAATATAACTAGTGAATGCATTTCCTATATGTTCTTTTATTTGGGGAAGAAGAAATCTGCACTCTAAATAAAATCCCAAATAATATAAATGTATTATTCTTTAATTTCTTCATTTTGCGGTCAATCTGAAAAGACTTCAAGTGATCTATTACATTAAAAGTATTTACTTTCAGTGGTTAACACCTTAGGAATGTACTGTAAATAAAGAGCATGATTAAAATAGGGTCATTTGATACACTGTCACAGCAGTGGGTAATTATAGAATATAATTCCTTCCTCGCCGTATAAGTAGACAACTGAAGTGACATGCAGTCAATAGTTGCAAAAGTAGAAATAGATTCTGACAGACACTGTTTTGGCAGGGAGTATGTTGTATTTAAAAATAGAGAACATCATAATAATTTGTAGCAAATTTATTTTAGGAATGTACTATATGTTTCAGTAGAAATTGCAGTTTATGGAAATATTGTAAAAGTGGGAGACTGATTAAAATAAAACACTGTAGGCTTTCTTAATTATTGCAGAAATTGAGTTAGCATGGAGAAAAAGGAAGAGAAGGTGGAAGTAACCACTAGGGAATGGCCTTCATTTGAAAGAGGAAGGAGGCCAGCTGTGCAGTCGCGGTTCTACATGGAACAACACCAACTCCATTTACACCCCGGTGCTCTCGCTCGGTGCGGGGATCAGCAGAACTGAGTCCTGCTCTTTGGTGCATGCCCCTCGTTTCCCTCCAGGGCGCACACTTGTTCAGCCTCACGATAAGAGCTGGCGTGTTCCCTCCTTCAAGATATCACGTATCATTTAACGATTGCAGCTATCCTCCTACACCGTTGGATTTGTTGGCTGAGTAGCCTCCAACGAGAAGCCTTGGGCTCAGTCAGAACCTCCAGGTGTACGGCAAATGTTCATTGATTATTACGCCAGAGGTGGCAACGGTGGATTTTAATGTTTACGTAAAAAAGGGAGATAGCAGCAGATTGAGTATACCATAACCCTGATTTATATAACGGTTTGTTTCTCTCTGGCATTTAGACAGACTTCAGATGATTTTCAAATTAAAAATACATTGCAATGGCACTTTAGGAAGAAAAAAATACCTCTTTCCCCAGAACAGTTGTTCAAAATGACGTGCTGAGGCACTTTCAGGAGGTATTTGCAGGCAGTCCTGGACCATGGATAAACCCGTTGTTTTCAAGCCCAAGATAAGCCCAGTGTTTGGGCTAGATGACTTTAAGCAGCTAAATTTGGACCAGGACACAGCAAGAACAAAGTCCAGCTAAAATCAAAGCTTATATCAAAACAACTCCAGTTTATAAACAGCTTATGATTACAGAAAATGAAAGCTAAGTTCATTTCCAAAAGAAAGGGCGACAAATAAATGTGATGAAAATTTTCTTTAAAACTCACATCCAGGTTGCTCTCCAGGTGGTTCTGGGGAAAGAGGTGGCAGGCAATGCCAATATTTTATAGAGGTGTATTCAGCTGTATTCCTGGATGCCTATTCTGCCAATGACAGTGAGAGTGAGCTTTCTGCGCTATAGCTGATAAACTTACAAAAGCTGAATATGCTGCATTTGGATATATATAATGCTAAGAAATTAATTGCTCTATTTAACAAAAAAAATTAATTCCCAGTTCCCTAGGCTGTGAAATACCTTGAATATAATGTCTATGAAATGGACATAGATGACAGATGATAAGTGAACATGTATAAACCTCTCAGGAAGTTTGGCAGGGCTGAGAGAAAAAGCTAAGTTCCTGGGGCACAGGCAGAACATGTCTCAATGACAGATGGCAATCAGAGTCTGGACCACATAGTGGATATTAGAGGCTGAGCCAGGACCTGTGGCTAGGTGCTGCAAGGTTCAGCTGTCTTAGGCTGTGTAGACTGGTAGATGGGTTCTTATGCAGTAAGTAGTAGAATCATAGAATATCCCGAGTTGGAAGGGACCCATAAGGATCATCAGGTCCAAATCCTGGCTCCACACAGGACCAGCCCCATCAGAGCAGATGTCTCAGAGCGTTGTCCAGATGCTTCTTCAACTCAGTCAAGCTCGGTGCGGTGACCACTTCTCTGGGGCCCCTGTTCCAGTGCCCAACCATCCTCTCGGTGAAGAACCTTTTCCTGATCTCCAACCTAACCCTCCCCTGTTGCAGCTTCATGCTGTTCCCTTGTGTTCTACCGCTGCTCACCAGAGGGAGGAGATCAGCTCCTGCCCCTTCACTCCCCCTCCTGAGGAAGCTAGAGGCCACCATGAGGTCTCCCCTCAGTCTCCTCTTCTCTAGGCTGAACAAACCAAGGGACTTCAGCCTCTCCTCATACATCTTCCCCTCTAGACCCTTCACCATCTTTGTTGCCCTCCTTTGGACACTCTCCAAATTTATGTCCTTTTTGTCCTGTGGTGCCCAAAACTGCACACAGTACTTGAGGTGAGGCCTCACTAGTGCAGTGTAGAGTGGGACAATCACCTCCCTAGACCTGCTGGCAATGCCGTGCTTGATGCCCCCCAGGACATGGTTGGCCTTCCTGGCAGCCTGGGCACACTGTTGGCTGTAAATGTAGCACAATGGCACAATTGCAAAGTCGCAGCTCCATTCACATGGGCCTGTTTTCTCTGTGCTGCTTTTGGACACCATTGTAGGTTTTTGAATGACTTGCTTTCATGGACCCTTAAAAGAATACAGGAAAAAAACTTGTAGTTTCTATTTTGTCAAATGGCTGTATGATCTTTAGTAACCTCTGAAGCATTTGTTTATCATTTTTTTAGGTCAAAGTACCACATATCATTGTAATGAAGTGTAGACTTCTGGAACATGAAAAGCTGTCGCAGATAAGCAGATGTAATTCCCTCTAAGATAAATCTCTTCGGAATAGACAAAATTTGCTGAAACTGGAATCAGATGATATTCTGACTGGCCTTTGACCAATTCTTAACAAGGCCTGGATTACCGGCAATAGACTGAATCATTGCACTGAGAAGAAATGTATGTGTTTTTCCTTTACTTCTGTCCCTGAAAATTCAATGTGATTACCAGAAGATAGCAGGTCTTCTTACTTGGCTTTTCCTCTGTGCACTTGTGCAGATAGTTGCTAACCGTGTCAGGAAGGGCAGACACCACTTCTCTGTGGTGCCAATGCACCAGTGCTGCATCCGTGCAATGGGGAGGGCTCTGCTGCAGGAGCAATGCCAAACTGAAATGTTCCCAACATGTCTAGATGACCCTTCCTTACACGGCTGAGGCGCGTGGTTTATTCATGAAAGGGAAATACCTACCACTCTTCCCAACAGCAATAAATAAATGACTAAGCAGCTAAGAAAAGGTTTGGGTTTTCCTTTTCTCTTTCTCTCTCTCTTTCTCTCTCTCCTTCTCTCTTTCTCTCTCTCTTTCTTTCTTTCTTTCTTTCTTTCTTTCTTTCTTTCTTTCTTTCTTTCTTTCTTTCTTTCTTTCTTTCTTTCTTTCTTTCTTTCTTTCTTTCTTTCTTTCTTTCTTTCTTTCTTTCTTTTTCTTTCTTTCTTTCTCTTTCTTTCTTTCTTAAGCAAAATGGCAGTTTATGCAATTCTTTCTTTCTTTCTTTCTTTCTTTCTTTCTTTCTCATTGCAAGCTGGCCATTTCTTCTGTAAGAAGCAAAATGGCAGTTTATGCAAAGGTTAAACCTCAGGTGTCAGTCTTGAGAAAATAAAAATAAGAAAGGACATCTTGTCACACACAGCTCGAACAGTACTTAGTTTCCACTGTCATAAAGCAAATACTGAATCCCTTTTTTCTACGAGTCTCTACTATTACCTTATAAAAAAAGTATTGTAATGCCTATTTCAAGACAATGGGCGTCATACTCACAATTCTAGCAGGGTTTTCATAACTGATTCCTAACTTAGCCATTGCTTTCACGATAGACAGGATAGACTGCACTGCGTTACTGTAAATGACAGCTCTGAACTCCATGCGTTCCTGGTAGGTGAAACCATCTTTATGGATGATCCTGGTGCAAAAATAGAAAAGAAAAGGTTTATGGGATACATTAAAAGAAAAAATAGCATTGAAAAGTTGGGTCAGATGCTTTTGTGGTTTTTTGCCTTGTGGGTCAATATAAGATAATGTATGAAACCAGAACAAGACCCAAGCCATTCCTGTGGATACAGGGCAAGATGCACAGCCGCACTTAGGTCCTAAATATTTTATTACCAGAATCTACAATATTAGTCATGGGCTGTCACATTGCTTGTTTAATCATTCTCATTTTTATCCAAAATCTTACATAGAGTAGAAAAATTATTGGAAAAAAATTTTATATACTGTAAGGTGCTTCCTCAAGAAAACAAACAAAATCTTTAGTATTTTTTTGTACAACAGTTACAATTTCTAGTATTGAAAGGTGTTGCTGTTATTATCTACAGGCTTTGGAGACCTACATATTACTCCAGAGGATTTGACCGTATTGCAGAGGACAAAGAACCTTAGCAGTCCAATTCAATTAATCTAATTCTGATAGAGGGATTGTAATTTCATAATCCTCCTTGACCGGAGAATGACATGTGGTTAAAGTTCTCCAAGACCAGTGTGCAGATAATATCATGACTCAGAGACATCTCTTTCCATGGGTTGTGAAAAAGGATGAAAACTGCCTGTTTTTGTGTAGTGTACTCTCAATGAACAGACATCAAACTGCTTTGACTGATGCTGGAACCAAAGCTCTAGTCTTCCTCACCTCAGTTGTTCAGATATGAAGGTCAGGTTATTAAATAAACAACTTCTGGAGTTTGTGTTTTGGTTTGTTTTGGTTTTTTTTTCCCCCTGTCTCTAGCCAGAGATAGAGTCTGGACAGAGTTACATGAACAGAAAGGGGTGATATGTAAGGATCTGACAGGTTAACCCAGAGTCAGTATGGGTGTGTGTCTTGGGGAGACTTTCTCTTCAAGAGGAGAAGTCAGCTGTGTCAGGAAATAATTCACTCACACACACACAAAACCCAGATCACATTTGAATGTATCTTAATATCTCTCTGACTTATGGATGTCAGAGAATTCAAAAGTTGCGTTCTTGTGTCTGTAGGAATAGCATCTGTAGGAAAAAAGCATTCTCCAAATGTTTCCCCAGTCACTTCTAGAACTCTGTTTTGAAGCTTTCATTTTTTTGTATGCTGTTTTCAGTGTGAATTCAAGTCAATTTTCAAGATCCAAAGGAATCCTATTGAACTTGGGAGAAAGGAAAAGGGGAGCGGTCTTATGCAGTCTTGTATACCAGTGAATCTTTTTTTGCCATCATCCGAAGTATCCATGTATCCCTGTGTCAACACAGTGATTTGAATGAAATAATAATTGTTCAGAGGGGAACCTTAGTCACTTGATGGAGTCTACTGTAGCACCACGATAGCGCACTGGATACTCTGGATTGCTGCTCGGGAATGGCCTAAGCAATGTCCTGTGTGTGAAGGGCTGTGGACCCCAGAGCCCACTGCTGTAGGTGGTCTCCTTTAACAAGTCGGATCACCTTTAACAGGAAATAATTTCAGCTGCCGTCAATGTTGAACCTTGCACTAGTACTTAAGCATATTCTTCTGACTCTTACCCTTACTACTGGTGAAAGCAGCAGCTTTTCTATAAAAAACTGAATGAGAGATATAGAAACTCAAACACTTTGAGGACATTGTCCTCAAAGAAGGACAATGGAGCTGGTGAAGGGTCTGGAGCACAAGTCTTATGAGGAGCGGCTGAGGGAACTGGGGTTGTTTAACCTGAAGAAAAGGAGGCTGAGGGGAGACCTTATTGCCCTCTACAACTACCTGAAAGGAGGGTGTAGCCAGGTAGGTGTCAGTCTCTTCTCCCAAGTAACAAGTGACAGGACGAGAGGAAATGGCCTCAGGTTGTGCTGGGGGAGATTTAGATGGGATATTAGGAAAAAATTTCTTCACTGAGAGGGCTGTCAAGCACTGGAACAAGCTGCCAAGGGAAGCGGTACAGTCACCAACTCTGGTGATATTTAAAAGCATTGTAGATGTGCTTAGGGACATGGTTTAGTGGTGAACTTGGCAGTGGTAGGTCAACAGTTGGACTTGGTGATCTTGGAGTTCTTTTCCAGTCAGAATGGTTATATGATTCTCTGATTCTATAAGTACATGAACTTTGTTTAACTACTTTGTGTGTCCCACAGCAGTGACCCTAACAGGATTTCTGGGGAAGATGGGTGTTTTGCCTGTGGCTGCAAAAACCTGGGATGAGAGATAAGGAGAGATCCTAACGCAGTCCACAAATGGCTGTATTATATTTTCATATTGTCCCTTTGAAGAACAAAGGAAGGAAGAAAATAGAAGATTCTGTAATTACAGAAAGAAAACCTGGGTTTGCTTGAGGCTTTTCATGTTTTGTGTTGGGCTTTGGGTTTTTTTTCCCCCTGTTTTTTTCTTTAATAATATATTTGTCTTCTGGCAGAAGGTATGTTAGCCAGCCTGTTAAATCAGTAGTGAATTTTGACGCTTTTATTAAAGATCTGTCATTCTTAAGGAAGGATTGTAAAACAGGCTGACATCTTGTATGCCCAGAAGGAACATTTTAGCAAATGGAAGATTTTGTTCCCTGATCCTCCTTGAAAAAATAAACAACCTTAAAAAATAAATGCAGGATGCTGAAGGCCTAAGGTGTTAGGCTGCCAGTCATAATATCTCAATTATGTTTCTATTGGAGAAAAAGAGAAAGTTAGTCTCCTCTTTGTTTGGTTTTTTTTTGTTTTGTTTTGTTTTTTCTTCACAAAAGAAGGTTTTCCCATCAAGCTGATTCATTCTTGACAGGCATGATGAGTTACGTTGTTTCCTACTTTTCATTTGCTGAATTATTTGTAGTAGGTTTGTACTGCTAACTTAGAGCACAGCACAGAAATACTCAGATTGGTTTTAAAAAAGTTAGATCACACATTGGAAATTATCTAGTCAAAAGCACAGAGCTCCAGAGCAACTTTCTTTCCCCCTTCCCCCCCTTTTTTGTTCTCTCTCATAACCACCCTAGCCTCTTTAGGGCCTCGCAGCATATCTATATTTTGAGCATCAGAAGATATTGTGTGAAGCTTAGTGCAAGGATTTAACTTTGAAAGAACTCTTCAGTCTGGAAAGAATGAGGTTTATGAATTAGAAAACTGTATTAATAGGAGTAAAATTATCCTGATTTTGGTGGAAAATTGTATTTTCAGCAAAATTATTTCTTTTGTAAGCAGCTATCAGTCTTCTCTAGAAAATGTTACGCTTCATTGAAAAAATCAGTAACTGAAATCTTTTTTTTACCTAAAAATTTCCTTTTAAAAACCCCCCATGTCCTTGGTTGTGATAGAAAGATTGCATTTTATATGAAAAATGATAACTTTCATGAACAGTTTTCCTGTAAAATAATTCGTATTTGTGATCAGGTTGGCAGCTGATGGTGCATAAATGCACAGGGCTTTAAAGATAACTCTCAGCTTTGCAGCTTTGTGTCCCCTCCTTGACGCCATTAAGTGTTATCAGCCTTCTTAAAGTACTCAGTTCAGAGGAACATCTTTACTCTGCTCCTGCTTAGGGAAGCTTTGAGCACATTAGATTTCAATGGTTTGCTCAGTGGGGAGGGTCTCCCGATTAGAACTCAAAACAGAAATAAAATTATCGACCCTTTAACTGGAACAAAAAAGTTAGCAAAGTATTTGGTGGATGGTTCTGAATCTGTCGTATTACAAAATGAGCTGCCTAATAGTAGAAAATTACTTTTAGGATTTAACATTTTTTTTACTTAACTCTTTGAAGTGCATGGGTGAAGATATGAAATAGTTAGGAGAACTTAAATTCAAAATAGTATTATTGATTTTGTAAAACGATCTGCATGATTTTTACACAAGAAGAGATTGGTGCTTACAAAGTGGGGTCATGTCTAAACAGTTGCAATGCCTGTGTAATTTTTGACTGTATTTGGACCGGTCTAGGAAGCAGACCTGGACACCATAAAGCTAGATACAACAGCAATATTTTAGCAGGTTACACAGTAAAGGAGGATTTTTGCTGTCTGCGTAAGTTTGATCTCTTGAACTCAAAACCAGATACCTGATTAGTTTTTTCACTACCCTTAAAAGAGCAACATGACTAAATTTAGTTTTAGTCAGTTTTACTGTATGTAAAAATATTGTGATAGGAAATTGTAAATAGGGCAACACACAAACAAGTTTGACCTTCTTCTGAAGCTAGGGGAAATAAAAGTATTGTCTTTAATCTGTGATGTATCGTGTGCACTTTGAACAAACATCTACAAGCATTCTTGCAGTAGATTTATGGTGCAGTCACAAGATCTTCCTAACCAGATACTCAGTCCGAATTTGAACAGAGATTACTGCGTGTGAGCTTGTACAGCTTGTATTTTCCCAGACCGATTATTGTATGAAAACTTTCTGAGGTGATATTTTCCTGTGAAAAGCAGTTCTTGTGACTGTCCCTACCTATAGAATCACAGAATGGTTTGGGTTGGAAGGGACCTCAAAGCCCATCTAGTTCCAACCCCCCTGCCATGGGCAGGGACACCCTCCACTAGACCAGGTTGCCCAGAGCCCCATCCAACCTGGCCTTGAATATTGCCAGGGATGGGGCAACCACAGCTTCTCTGGGCAACCTGTTCCAGTGCCTCACCACCCTCACAGTCAAGAATTTCTTCCTAACATCTAATCTAAATCTCCCCTCTTTTAGTTTAAACTCATTACCCCTTGTCCTATTACTACCTGCCCTTGTAAACAGCCCCTCTCCATCTTTCCTGTAGGTCCCCTTTAGGTACTGGAAGGCTGAAATTAGGTCTCCCTGGAGCCTTCTCTTCTCCAGGCTGAACAAGCCCAACTCCCTCAGCCTGTCCTTGTAGAAAAGGTGCTCCAGCCCTCTGATCAACTTTGTAGCCCTCCTCTGGACTCGCTCCAACAGCTCCATGTCTTTCCTGTACTGGGGACCCCAGAGCTGGACGCAGCACTCCAGGTGGGGTCTCACGAGAGATGAGTAGAGGGGAAGAATCATCTCTCTCAGCCTCCTGGTCACACTTTTTTTGATGCAGCCCAGGACACGGTTGGCTTTCTGGGCTGCCAGCACACATTGCCGGGTCAGGTTCAGCTTCTCATCAACCAGCACCCCCAAGTCCTTCTCCTCAGGGCTCCTAGATGGTGGGTAGCAGCTGTTCACTGTGTATACTCACTGTTCTCGCCTGGCCTGTGGGAGACCAGAGAATAATCTTTCTGACCTCTGGCAGGAGCTGGAATAATACCATGGAGACCAAAAATGAGGCCAGTTTGGAAAAAAAAAAAAAAGACTTTACACTATTATACAATGTCAATACTTCCATATTTTCTCATGCAATACAGTGAAATCAAATTAAGTGAATAGGGACCACATTAAAATTGAACAAAGCAAGACAATTCACATCGTATGTAATTGAACTGTGGAACTACTTGCCGTAGACTTTTGTGGATGTTATTAGTTTACATTGGTTCAAAAAAGATTGAGGAGAAATATAGGCATGAAATCACTGAGGGCTACTAAACACAGCGATGCTGTCTGTGGTTCAGGATGGTGCCCGAGTCACAGATCATCAGATACTATCAGGGAATTCAGTGCAAGTATTCCCGTGTGTTTGCTTGTCTGGTCTGATGATCTGCAGAGATCCTTCCTTAGCTACTGCAGGAGACAGGATGCTGGGCTAGGTGGATCTGCCCTGGCTGGTGGTCTCACCGCAGCACTGTAACCCCTACCAAAGCCAGTGAAGAAGCTTCCCTGGTCCTCAGTAAGGAGTTGACCTGTGCATGATTTGATCAGACAGATTTGATTACCAGTCCAGCTGTGTGTCTTAGTCACTTTGTGTTTTTCTTCATGTGGCTGAATGAAAACTTGGTTTGCATGATGGGTTTTTTCTTTTTTTCCAAGTAAGTATAAATATTGCAATAAGACTTAGCTAGGTAGCTTACACTACAAATACCAAATCCACTGACTGGTATGACTGCATATACTTACTTCATTTGCTTTACAATAGTGCTCTTTCCCGACTCTCCAGCACCTGCAGAAGGGGAATGTTGAGAAGATGTGATTGATAGATAAATGAGTAGCGAGTATTAAAAATAACTCTCTGGAGCACAGAATTTTGTATCTATGAAGAAACAGATGTTTTATATCCCTATTGTACTAACTACAACCCTCCCTAGAGTCCATTCAGACTTAAAAAGAATGAAAACTTGGTAAAAGCATTAATTCTGAAAAGGAAAGGGACATTTGAAAAAAACCCCAACCAGAACATTCTGTCAATTAACAGAAAGATACAGACTTTATTAGCAAGAAAATAAAATATGGGTCATATTTTGATTTCATCTCTGGAAGACAGGCAGAAAAACATGAACAAACTACAGGTTCTGGCAGTGCCCCATTCACGACATGATTTGTACCTGCTCATTTGATATGTGTCATGACCTTCTTTAAGCCAAACCAGCCAGTTCCATGCTCTTTAGCCAATCTCCATGGGCAACTGGAAAAGCAGAGCCTGGAGACTTACATATGCTCTAGCTCCTGACGCAGAGGCAGCACATGAACAAGTGTCTTGATGCTGGTGTTTTGTCAGTTTATTTACCCTGTGGTCTTCTGCTGTGAATGTTGGAGGTGGGAAACCTGCAGAGCAATGCAACAGGTCCAGCTTGGGAACGGTTCTGCAGAGAGCTGGCAGGGAGGTACAGGCATTTGCTTGCACAGCCAGTTGCAGAACTAGGGCATGGGTTTGGTCAGATTATGTATGATTAATTTGCCCTTCTTATCTCATGGAAAGTGAGTAATCGCAATGCAAACCTTCTCCATTGGAAGTCCGTGCGGGCGAGTATCATCTGTCAGTGAGTGGTGAGGCTTGGCAAGAACTGCCAGACAAGAGCTGGATTTTGAAAGCACCTGAAGAGGGGATTTAACTTGGCTGTGAATTCATGGAACAGGATTCACCACCGCTTTTCTCTTTGCAGATTATCATTTACCTCACTGGACGGTGTCAAATACTTGTGACTAAAGAGGAAATCTGGGGCATAGCTATTTTAACTGAGGGCTTCTCAGCGATTGGAACAAACCGATTACAGATTTTCCAAACAGATTTTGTAAAGCTAATAACATTTAAATGACAGGGATTAATTTACTCAAATGAATCACAACAGACAGCAAGCCATACGCAAAGCATTTTCTAAAACCCGTGATGTGAACGGCAGAAAGTGCGAGAGAAAAAATGAGCCTATGCAAAATGGGCTGATGCTGCCATCTGCCACAGTTTGGAAAAAATGCAAATTTGCAGTAGATCATTTATTATCCCTTCAATACCCTTCTGAAGAACTTGGTAAAGCTCTGTCAGTAAGGTGGTGTTTGCTACACTTTTTGTAGGGAAGAGAGCAGGCTGTGCTGAGAATCCAGACATTCACCTCATGGAAAGATGCCAGGAAATGCAATATAGAAATGAACCTCTCTTCCAGATCTGAAAGAAAAAGTTAAAATAGAGTGGGAGGCATAATTTGTATCTTTTGGGTGCATTTTTCCACCTCTGCTCATCTTTAATTTATGAGCCAGCAACGACTTTATCTAAACAGCAGGTGACTCTCAGACTTTGGCTTCACTCCTGAGTACCGTGTTGGCTGTAGAGGCATTAGCACCCCAGGAAATGGGTCAGAAACAATTTACTTTGCACCTGCTTCCTTTTGCCCTTTCCCCTCCTGTGCAGCCCGCTCCCCCGGCCAGGGCTCCAGCTCAGGAAGGCAGGGACAGGGCTGCGTTTCCACCCACCGCAGTACTCTTCCACGCGCAGAGACAACAGGAGCGCGTTGTGACAGCCCTTATGTGACTGCATGGGGAGCTGAAGGCAGCTTCCCTTTAGGAGGCAGTGAAAAGGGCAGTTATAGTCGGGCCCAGATTTTCTGAATAAAAGAGGAGTGCTTAGCACAACCGTAGTCCTGTGCTGAAGCTTGGAAAGTTTAATTGGCGTTTGAAAAACTTTCTGTCTCTATGAAGATTTGTAGCCCAGCCTGATAGGTACCAGTGATAACATCCCGTAGTCTGCATTTTGCATTTCACATATTTAAGATCTAGCTTTTTCAGATCTACCTCTGATTTCTCTGTCTCTGTTTGGGTGCCAGGTTTCCTTGAGCTGGATAAAGACACAGAAATCTTGGTCAACGCCTGAAACTCAGGCCCCACTCCTGGGAGCTGAAGATGTCCCCACTGCCCATAAAGTTGATGGAAGTTTGCTCTAACACTTCTTACCAGAGATGAGGGTCACCACGCCCTGAGGCATGCCACATCCGCCTGCAGCGTGGTGCTGTACGGACAGACAGTAACCTGCCTCGTCTTGTTTTGAATGTTTTGAACGGCACCTCAAGTCCCAAGCCCATTGTGTTTCTGGTCATGCAGGGGCTACAGAGGAGACTCAAGAAGTTCCGTGTGGCGTGGCTGCCAGCACCCAGCTGCAAAGGAGCCATTCCCCAGCCGCCCGACATGGACCGCTCTGCTGCTCTGGGACTGCCTGACCTCTTCCTGCAGGCCACTGGGGCATATAGGCAGAGCAGAAGTAGGGAAATAACTGGAGGTGGTTGAAAGCCAGTGAGAATCTCTCAAATTCAAAGGAGAATGGAACTCAAGACCTCAGCTGTAACTTGGTGTTACTGTTTTTCTAAGCAGAATTTGTTTGAATAGTTGTGGAAACTGGGGAGAGTAGAAGCGCCTTTCAAGATTAGTATCTGCTGAGCCATTGAAGACGGTTCTTTTCATACACCAAGCTGCTTTTGTGTCTCAGAGCAAGAGCTATTATCTCTTTACAGTTATTTTTTATGTGGAAGTAAAGGTTTGGTTTAGGAAACTTTCCAGAAGTAAAGGTAAGAAAATAAAAAAACCTACTGCCTGAATGTTTCCTTTTAAACCTGTCGCAGAAACCTCTGACAATGACGTAAACCAGTGAAACGCAGGAAAAGAAAATCTTCAAATTAAAATCAGAAAAGTTTTCACACCTCTGCCTGAGCATTGCCTGTGCTCTTTGGAGCTCTGGACGCTCTGAACTAGACTGGAAATCATGTCCTCCTGGTCCTCTTGCCATACTCAACAAACTTTCTCCATGAGAGAAAGAGACTAGAGAAAAGATCTAACATCTAACCCTCTTGAGGGAAAAAGGTCCTTAATTGCTGCCCCTTCCTCAACCGCCTCCCCAAAAAATCTGTATGTTCCAGTCAATAGGATTATTGGGCCTTCTTTGTGTTCAAAGTCTTTTCTTCCAATGCAGGTGTTAGTAACAGGAACTCAAGCCTGACTTAAGTACTATGGGTTTGATTAATTTAACTGATTTTAAATGTCTACACTATAAACTTTTCTGCATTCAGACTGCTTACCAGAGGCCTCTTATAGTCAGTGGAGAAAAATATTTGCTTCTAAAACCAAAAAACCCACACCCCAAAACCAAACCAAACCAAAACTTGCAATTTTTTGTCACCCTAAAGTAGATATTTGAGTTAAATTGTGTAAGTTGTGCCCTATAAGTGGGTATTTCTCAATAAAGTGAGCTGAGGGTGACCAGCTCAGATGCTGGTGAGTTGTATCCTGCCACTGAAAACTGTAGACAACGCAGCCATGGAGTAATACTTTGAAAAGAAATTAGCTCAGAGTTTTAATGATTGTTTAAACTGAAGCTAAGATCTTTTTTCCATGAAAAATCACTGTGAGCATCAGCTGTTTTGGCCATGTTTCAAATGAGTGCTGTACTTTGTGCACAAGTAAAACACAAGCTGACGTCCTACAAAGTATATAAACTGCCTGTGATGTGGTAGCTAAGATATGGCCCTGCTACAAAGGAAATAGAACTTTCACCTTGGAGTTTGTTCTGGCCTCATAAAACAATGCGTTTTTTGGAAGTATAAATATGTAGATGCTAGATTTGCAGACAAGATGGGGGGTGGGATGGCCCTGATGACATAGAGAACTTAACCCTCCTGGCTCCTGGACGTCTTGTGAGGAATGTCAGAAAGTGGCATAGTTTTCCCCCTCCCCCAGTTTATATCAGTATGTCATATAAACTGTAAATTGTTGCGTCAACACAGATAACGTATTTGCCCAGATCAGGGAACTTGATGTAAACAAATGTAGTGTCTTTCATTTCTGGATATAATTTCATTTTTGTAAAGGACCAGAGAAAACAGACTAGATATTAAGTAATCCTCTCAGGAAATGAGCAGAATACATAAATTTTTTGGTTTTTACATTTTAAGAGTAAGAGCATAATGCTCACACTGAAAAAAATGTGATATACACATCACGGGGTTTTTTTCTGAGTATTTTCTACCAATCTGCCTACTGCAAAAGAAACAATGGTGACATCTGTTCCATAATAAGGAAGCAACATGTGGTCAGAATGAACAAAAACCTAGGACCAGAGTAGGACTAGGCTGGTTGGCTTGAAGGAAGCTGCCGTTGATTTATGAAGTGTAAAATTTGAATAATTTCTGAGATCACCTCAGAGGTATGGAAAGATAACAGGTACACATCTGAACAGAGTAGATTTAATCCTCTCCTATCTGGCCATTGCACTGCTTGACTGTGGAAGGGACTATATGGTGACCTTATACACGTTGCTTCAGCATCTCCGATTCCAGGTGTTCAAGAGACACTTTCACTTTAGCTGTGCAATAGGCTCAAAACAGACTTAGGTTTTATTCACCTCTTGCTTTATTAAGAAAAAAATATCAACTTGTAAAGTCTATAATATTTTTTTTTCCCAACATAATTTTTACCTTGGTTCCTTGTGATTTGTCATAACAGTTCTCAGAACAAAAAATCTTCCAAAACTTTACCCACTGACAAATTTGAATCTTTATCACATGTGACATGAATAAAGGAACATATTATAGAAATATACACTATAAAGAAGACTTCAGCAAAAGTATTTCAGATTATGATGTCATGAATAGAGTGCTTGTATATTTGATGACATACATCTTCTTCATGTACCAGTGCTGGATAATGTCAAAGACAGGATGCTGGAGCTGATAGACCCTGGTTTGAACTGAATATGGCAATCCTTTTTTGTGTATAGAAAGTATTGAAATTTTATGGAAGTTTAAACAAAAATATAATTTTGGGTTTTGACCAACTCAAGCTTATCTCAGTAGGGGAACTATTTTGTCTGAATGTGGCACAGAAAATCTTCATATTCTCCACTGGACTGAAAAGCTCTGTAAACCACCGTCTGAATACTGATTTACATAAAGAGTAATCCTGATGGTACATAAAGTATATCAAACTGCTACTTTCCTATTATTGTTTGAGAAACCTGTATGATTGTGTTTTTCTCTTATTTCTTCATTAATAATAATAGTTGGACTCTCAGCAGGTATAAATAGACTTTTTGCATAAGATACAAAACAACACAGTTAAGCCGATTTACTTTATCGAAGGGATCTAGCTAAGTCTGAATAAAGAGTTTAAAAGCATTTGTAAGCATTGTGGTTACAATGGGAAAAAATTAGAAACGTTTCAATGATCAAAGGCTGTTTTTTTATTCCTTTGGTGAAACTAATATAAACTGTCATAGCAGACATCATATTGCTAGAAGAAAAGTATTAAGATGGTGCCAATGGATACTTCTTGTAGGCTACACAGTACTGTGAAAAGAAAGAGAGAAGAATAAAGCTGTATCAAGAAAAAAGTATTTTTTCTTTTCCCATTACACCTGCTGGCTGCTAATGGATTGATCATAATGTGGATTAAAAGTAGTAGTCTGTGAGAACATTCACCTGTATTAATCTCTTTTCATTACCTTCCATTCCACTGTTCACAGTATCATAGAATCAGAGAATTTTTAAGGTTGGAAAAGACCTCTAAGATCATCAAGTCCAACCATCAACCCAACACCACCATGTCTACTAAACCATGTCGCAGAGTGCCATGTCTACACACTTTTTGAACACCTCCAGGCACGGTGACTCCACCACTTCCCTGGGCAGCCTGTTCCAGTGCCTGCCCACTCGTTTTTATACATTGAAAAAAGCCCTTCTAAGTCACTTTCTGCTTCTGTAAAAAATGAAGTGCAGCAGTTTGGAAAAGAAACAATATCAATACCTTGTGACACCTGTGGATTTTCTATGCAACCAGTTGTATCACTTAATCCTGCAAATGAATGCATACAGATCCATGAAAAAAAAAATAAGAAAAATCTGTGTTACATTCTGTGTAAGTAAACATCATAGCATTTATTCTAGCAGCAGGTTCACGTTTCTCAAATCTTTTCAAAGTCAAGGATTTATTATATTTAAAATTGAATACATGCAGTGACATGACTCTCTCAGTCATGCTCTGATTGGGCTGGTCCTGTGTGGAGCCAGGAATTGGACTCAATGATCCTTATGGGTCCCTTCCAACTCAGGAAATTCTATGATTCTATGATTCTATGACCATTTCCAGCCCAGTCTTTGTGACTTAATTGTTGCCTCACGAGTGTTGACAAATCGAAAACATTTTGTGCATGTACTACAGGACTGTCATCTTCAAATAAAATAGTAAGACATGGAAAATTCACTGCACTGAAATGTAATTCCCAAGCAAAATAACTCCTCATTGAAAAAGCATTATGAACAAATTTTATTCTATTTACCCAACAGTAGCAGTTTGACTGTCCTTGCTTCCCTCTCTGCATCTGCTTGGAGTTTCTTTTCCAGTTCTCTGGATCTCCTGGCCAACTCCTTGCTCTCAGAACTGGCTCCACTGCCCATCTTCAGGTGTTAAAAATCTTCTGTTTGTCCAGCTGATTTGCCTCTTACCAGACTAGTGCCTTTAATTCAGAAGGACTATGCTTCAAGGAAATTTAAAAAATCCCATTCACACTCAGCCTGTTCAGCCTCCAAATCAACATGTCCCTTTTCTCCTGTCACATGATCTGGAGATGTATGTAGGGACATAAAAACATACTGTTATGATGTCATAGTATGAAAATCATCCACTCATGAGGAAAACCACGGTCCGGATACATCTCTCTTCTTTTTCAGACAGGTTCCAGTGTCACACGCTTCAAAGAAATGTGCAGCGTATCTTAAAACTGGGAATAGCTCAGCTCAAGGAAAAATTATTCAACTTATCACTCAGTGTTGGTGCCCTGAAGGAAAAAAAAAAAAGTTTATATGTCTTTGAAGCATTTGCATAATTTTTTTTTCATCTTTCTCAGTGGTCATAGCTTTAAATGTATGTATTAAATATTTGAAAAATATGGAATCTGTATTTATATAGTTAACATGTTTTGTTTTGAATTACTAATTAACATGCAGAATGTTTGCTACATTTTCATAGAAACACAATCACAGAATGGTTTGGGTTGGAAGGGACCTCAAAGCTCATCAAGTTCCAACCCCCCTGCCATGGGCAGGGACACCCTCCACTAGACCAGGTTGCCTAAAGTCCCATCCAGCCTGGCCTTGAACACTTCCAGAAGTGTGGCTGCCACAAGTACATATATATTTATATGTATTTATTTTATTGAACTGGTAATGGGTCATTCAGAATCACAGAATCATTAAAGTTGGATGTTAGAATCATTAAAGTTACCTCAAGGATCAACTAGTCCAACCGTCCCCCCACCACCCACTAAACCATGTCCTTAAGTACCA
>VWZZ01002388.1:94720-123554 GCA_013399095.1 Psophia crepitans | reverse complement strand
AAAAAAAAAAAAAGAAATCATCTCCCTTAGCTCACAGTAATGACACTGTAATATTTGCGAAGCCATTTAGTTCTATAAGAAAGGGGAAAGGAATAGTGTAGTCTTTTTTTTTCACTGCTTACAGAGGTGAAAAAAAAAGAAGTAGAAGGAAGAAAGAAAGAATATTACAAATTTCAAGAAAGTAAATATTTTTAAAATAGTAGAGCTGTTACATTTTCAATCCTATCCAACAGATCTTTTTTTTTCCCCAAAATATTGACATATGCAATAGTTCCTTTCCCTTTTTGTGAAAATCTCAAACTCACTGTGAGATACGTGGACTGTACTAGCTTCGGTACACTCATTATCCTTGGTTCTATATTTGCAACACATGCTGATGCAATGGAATATGTGATATTGTGTATGCAAAGATTATTGAGTGCTGGGTGGGGGCTTGCTGGCTGACTATCAGTCCAGATAATACTCACATAATTTTGGCAGGTTTACAAAGACTTCAGCTGAACACAGGCTGTGTTCTCAGTCAACATATGCCAATTTCGTGACAGTGGATGTGTGGCTGAGCTACTGTGTTCAGATTAAAAACTGCTCATTCCAAATGTCTGAAACTTGATGTACAGATTTGGCTCACCACTAACAAAGAAACATCCAGTGCAAAGCAATTAAAGAAGCCCAAACCCTTTGGTCTCTCCTGAACCAATACTCTGACTCCAGACCACACTTACGGGATGCCTGTGATATATCTGAGAGAGATATGAACTGCACCGCCGACTTTCCCTGATTTCTCATGTGAGGACAGCAAATATCTCAGGATCTGACCTTTCTACAAAGACTAAAAAATGATCTCTGCTCTGGTGAGTTTAAATTTTCTCCTGGCTTATTGCTGATTCACTCAAGAGTGAATAAATGATTTGAGGTCTTTGAACTGATTCACAGGTATTTCCCTTTGGAGTGTCTGACACTCACTCCAGCCGACTCTTGCAAGAGGTGCATCTGATATTTTTTTTGGGGGGGAAAAAGAAAGGGGGAATCTTAGCAAGAAAATGGGTGATGTCTGCTGTCTCTGCTAAAAGGATTTAGTTTCTAGTACAAGGTGAACAGTCAACATAGTCTGTTAAAAAAAAACACACCTTAAAACAATGGGAAAATATTTTGTCACCATCCCACTCTGCACATTTCCAGTTCCCAGTAGACCCATATATTAAGACCTGCCAAGTCCCACAGTGCCTTGCACAGCCAGAAATGAACAAAGAGTAACAGCAAACACAATTCTGATGTGACTTGTAGAACTCCTTGAATAACAAACATCTAAGCCTTTCTTTCTTGGTGTCAAACATGCAGGGAAAAATATGGAAAAGACATTTTTCACAGCAGACGAGCATTCCTTCCCTTTTATCTGGCAGCCTTGTTCCAGATAAGCAAGGCTATGAGTGCAGTCCCTTCAGCAGAACACAAGCTGCTCTGTACTGTAACACAGCTGTGTAGTGGCCGGACAAAATCTGATTTCTGAATGCTGAAAGGGACGTAAGTAGGTAGCTTCAGAGCTTGGAACGATTTTCAGGATGTCAGCTGAATTGAACTATGCTGCGTGGAATGTGTCCACAATATTTCTTTTCCATAAGAGCTGTCGCCATCTTGTAATATTCCCTACAGAAAACACTGTAGAAGAGATGGTTCTGCTGCTGAGCTAATGCACCACGTCTGAAGAGATCTGGTTTATTCTATGTGGATTCTTATACTATATCCTTATGCAAGATGGCTAAAAACTGCTGCATAATATTTCCTCTTTTGTTCACACTCCAGGGCATAATAGTAACTAAAAAAGAACCTTATCTTGGTAGTTTTTTAGAGATAATGGTGGTGTTAAATGTCTTCATTTCACTGCAACTCTGTGTTAGATCTGATTTAATTCAAAGAATGAAACACAACAGCAAAATGTGGTAGGGCAAAGAGAGAGAGAGAGTTCCAAGGGAAATCTGTCTACAATATTGAAATTATTCTGGGAAACCTCTGTCTCCTTCTCAGTATACTTCTAGAAGGAAAGTTATTTCTCCAGAGGAGCAAAGTTTCTCTCGTTATCCTGGTGGCTTGTAACTGTTTTAGCCTCTGATTGAACCCTATATATTGTCATCTTCTATGGTCAGAGCTGCTTAACTTTCAGATGTCTTCAACCAAGATACCTGAAGTACTTTCCATCTTGAATGGTATTCTGAAATACCGTGAGATAGTGGCATGTGGAGGAAATCCTGACCCATACAGCATATGGAGGAAATATTGAGACTTTTCACTCTTTGGGGATTTTAAGAATTAATGATGTTTTTAGTGTTCTTCCATTCTAATTATAAAGCACTGCTCTAATTAATACAACTCTAACTGACACTTCCCCTAGAAAAATACGTATTGTTCTAGGAAGAATTCAAGGGAAAATGGAAATTATCTCATTCTTCTCAGCCCCCACTCCCCTTAAAGAGGAATTTACAAGTTTCACGTTTCTTCCTGAGCTAGTCCAGCCTCCACCCCAAAAATGTTCTGTTCTTAGAGAGGGAAGGAAAAACAAAAACAAAATGGTTTTTACTACTCTCCTGAGCGGAACGAGCACAGATCAGACTCCCTGGGTATTTGGGAAAGGAGATCCTAAGCACATATGTTAAGAACTCCAACCACATACAAGAAGTTGATGGGAAAAAAAGTAAACATCTGAATCTTCAGGTCTGGTAAGAAATGAGGTCAGGACTTAGGTGCAAAGGAAATGGAGGAGCCTACAAGACTAGCCAGATATTTTGTGAATGCCAATAATGTCGTTGTTCCATAACAAATCACAGCTGGGAGTGGGTCTCCATCTTTGATGGTGTCCAACTTCCACTGCCTAAAAGGAAGTTAATTACTCATATGGTAAATATAGAATAAAATGTTGAGATGGGGAATGCCTCCGTACCTTCAGGCAGCACATTAGGTTATGCCTTCAAGAATGATTTTTTTTTCCTCAAAACCACACGATCTTTTCCCAAATTAAATATTCTCCTTCCAGTTTAATTCTCAAAGTTGTAACTTCAAGTAGAATTACTTTCTAGTCTCCTGAGGTCTTGTTCTCTTGGCATCTACAGATGCTTTGTACAAATGTCTCTCTCATTAATCTCTTCTCTTTCCAGCATTTATCATGTCTCAAATTTAGCTTTATCTGAGTCTGCTGCTAGCTGAAGGGCAGAACAGAATCTGCCAGTTCAAGTGACTGTGTTTTCCCATTTGCTCATTTGAATATTTCTCTCATTAGAGATTCTGAAAGGTTGGGCTGCAGCTATTTAAGATACTCTGTGGGATAACTTGAGTTATCCCGTGTTAGAGTGTCCCGTGTTTCAAATGCTTTTTTTGTTCCGGCAGTTGATTTTGTGTTTTGATATTTATTATTAAATCCGTTGTGGCAGTGCTTTCACGGGGTGCAGGGTGAGATTTCCTCCAGAAGTGACTGTAGTGCCCGTCCCTTATTTTAAAGTGTTGTGCAGCTGGCAAGCTCTGTTACTGATATTTCACACAACTCTGTCAGGCTCTATTTATCTGTGTGCCCTCTGCTGCTGCGGAGTCACCCTGATGGAAAGTCATCTCTGGGTTGAAGTGCTGACCGGATGCCATGCATTGCCCTGTGCGATCCCAGCGCCGTGGAGGGGGGTCACATACCTGTCACGGTCCTGCTGGCTGAGCAGTCATGCCTCGTGCTTCGGTGTGGTGTGGTTTGGGTCTTAGATTTCATTTGTGCCTGCTTAGCTTTAAGTCCCTCTGCACTGCAGACACTGCAGGGCTGGACTCCAAGCAGTTGTGATTATACTCCTCGTATGCATTCGGACCCATATTCTGTTCAGATTTCCACTTTCTAGTTAAACCATTCCCTGCATATACAGCTTAGCAATGCAGGTTGTTTTTCCAGATGACCATCTCTCCTGGATTATCCTGTGGCATGTCACAGAAAGAAGTAAGTCTCCTCACTCAGTATTTGCCCCCTGCACTCAGATATCTGTTGAATTTATAGGTAGCAGCTATATTCGTAAATTCAAGAATGCCTGGCAATTATCCTGGAACTGGATTGTCTGTGCTTGTAAATTGTTAGGACAGTCCCAGTAAAGAATTTGGTGTGTTTATGACAGTCCCTGGACAATCCATAGACTTAGCTTGCCAAAGAAAATTGGCACAACTAAAGGCAGATTACTTACAACATGTTTGGTTTGGAGGCTGTGACAGTTTATTAACACAGACCTGAGGCAGACTGTGATAATTGTTCTTGGTTATTGAAGGTGTGAGCCATATGCCCTGAAGCTGACATGATGTAAAAGACAAAATGTTTGCAAGCTGTCTCATGATCAGCCTTTCTTGAGACTCTCAGAACCTTATCACAGAATCACAGAATCATAGAGGTTGGAAGGGACCTCAAAAGATCATCTAGTCCAACCCCCCTGCCAAGGCAGGGCCACCTAGAGCACATCACTCAGGAACACGTCCAGTCGATTTTTGAATGTCTCCACAGAAGGAGACTCCACAACCTCTCTGGGCAGCCTGTTCCAGTGCTCTGTCACCCTCACAGTGAAAAAGTTTTTCTTTATGTTAACCCGGAACCTCCTGTGCTCCAACTTGGACCCGTTGCCCCTTGTCCTATCGCTTAATGACACTGAGAAGAGCCTGGCTCCATCTTCCTGACACTCACCCTTAACATATTTATATGTGCATTTATGCATTTATATGCAGCATTTATGCTGCATTGCACCTTTTTGTGCTTCCTAAGTTAGCTTTAGTGAGAACAGTCTGAGGTGGTTTCTATGCCCACAACATGCACAAATCTGCAACGTCAGAGATCATAGAATCATTGAATGGTTAGGGTTGGAAAGGACCTCAAAGCCCGTCTAGTTCCAACCCCCCTGCCATGGGCAGGGACACCCTCCACTAGACCAGGTCACCCAAAGCCCCATCCAACCTGGCCTTGAACACTGCCAGGGTTGGGGCCTCCACAGCATCTCTGGGCAACCTGTTCCAGTGCCCCATCACCTTCACAGTAAAGAATTTCTTCCTAAAATCTCATCTAAATCTACTCTCTTTTAGTTTAGAACCATTGCCCCATGTCCTATGACCACAATCCCTAATAAACATTCCCTCTCCAGTTTTCCTGTAGGCCCTCTTTAGGTCCTGGAAGGCTGCAATTAGGTCTCCCTGGAGCCTTCACTTCTCCAGCTCTGTCAGCCTGTCCTCATAGGAAAGGTGCTCCAGCCCTCTGATCATTTTTATGGCCTCCTTTGGACTCGCTCCAACAGCTCTATGTCTTTCCTGGGCTAATGACCCAAGCTCTGGCTGCTGTACTCCAGGTGGGGCCTCATCGAGCCACTGACCACAATTCTTTTAGTATGACCATCCAGCCAATTCCTTTTCCACCAAGTGGTCCATCCACCAGATCCATGTCTTTCCAATTTAGGGACAAGGATGTTCTGCTTACAGGAGGAAGAACTGCTCACAGCTGCAATCCAAACTGTACAGAAAGTCTTTCCAGTATGGTATGCCATACTAGCATAATGTTACTGTATTGCTAAGTCCCTCTATGTCAGGATGCTGGCTGCCAAGGTCCTTTACCTTCCCGGATTTTTTTAACCTATATTATAGCCACCTCTTCTCTCTACCCATCTGCTGAAATTCCTTGAATTAAGAGTACCTTTAGCATAGTAGTAGGATTAGAAAACAAAAGGTCAGTAGAAGCATTATTTTTCTTGTGGTTTCATTAATATCTTCAACTGTTAGAGCAAATTAATCAATAAATGGCAGACAAACACTTTCAAGAATGCACTTCAGATGGTTGCAGCATCCTACCATACAGTACGATGTATGCTGATCTGTGTGTGCAAGGGAGCCAATACCTCTGTCCCAGAGGAACACAGAGACAGTAGTGGCAAAGTGGTCTTTTTGGTGCTCTCCAGGCATCTTGCAGCTCCCTTCCACTCCTGCCACAACCTTAAGTACTATCAAGCGAGAAGCAGAGCAGCCTAATTTCCTAGTTTGCCCACCAGTTTATTTCACAATATCCTTTTCTGATTTGTGGGGAATGCTTAAGGTTAACGTCTGGAAAAGTGCTGCCTTCAGAAGAGAAAAATGTATAATGAGCTCCCTGCTACTCTGTTGAGGTCTCTGTGATTGCATCAGTACCCACAACTAGAATTTTTTGGACAAGAATTTGATCGGTCACCTGCCTAGCATCCTCCCCATATCATCCTCTTTGAACATATGATATGCTACATACACTATGTAGTAGGGGTAAATTGTGAAAATGCCTTGCCACTTCAAGGATCCAAGACTAAGGAGAGCTTTTGGGAAAAGAACACCAAATAACAAAGGAAAACAGATGATAAATTGTGAATAGAGACCGACGGTATGGGCAGGATTTTTCCTGGGTTTTTGGTTGTTTGTTTGGTTGGTTGGTTGGTTGTTTTTTTTTCTATCAGAGATGTCACAGTGGTCAAATGTAAAAATGTCATGAGTTGTGTGAGAACTGTCAGAGTAGGAAAATAAGATGGAACTTTTAGCATATTCCTAAGAGACATATCCAAAGACAGAAGAAGATATTTCTCTGACATGTGTGTACTTTGGGAAATGCTCGGCATGGTCTCCAGGGGCATTTCTAATTATGTGACAGAATGCAAAAAAGAACTGAAGGATCCTCTTACTTCATCACCATTTGATAGCCTAAAATGTAATTCTGAGTATCCTGTTTGCACAAGTATGTATCTATGAAAAGAAAAGAATGTGTGTAGATTATATGATATTCTTTTAAAAATGCATGTTTGTGTAGAGGAAAAAAAAATAAATATGAATATATATAAACAATAATTTATTGCATGCTGTTATGCTATGTGCTCTTTATTGATGATTTCTTAGAATCATGAATACTTACGCTATGGGTTTTCCTGGCAAGGTTTTAGTAGCAGGGAGAGCTACGGGGTGGCTTCTGTGAGAAGGTGCTAGAAGCTTCCCCCATGCCCAACAGAGCCAATGCCAACTGGCTCCAAGATGAATCCATCACTGGCCAACGCCAAGTCCATCAGCAACAGTGGGAGCACTTCTGGGATAACAGGGTGAGGAAGGATAAAAAAAAAAAGCAGTGGTAGCTTTTGCAGTGAGAGAGAGGAGTGAGAAGATGTGAGAAACTTTGCAGACACCAAGGTCAGTGAAGAAAGAGGAGGAGGAGATGCTTCAGGCACTGGAGCAGAGATTCCCCTGCAGCCCCTGGAGAAGACCATGGTGAGGCAGGCTGCCCCCCTGCAGCCCATGGAGTATGATGGTGGAGCAGATATCCACCTGCAGCCCATGGAGGGTGATGGTGGAGCAGATATCCACCTGCAGCCCTTAGAGTACACCACATTGGAGCAGGTGGATGCCCAAAGGAGTCTGTGACCATGTGGGAAGCCCACTCTGGAGCAGGCTCCTGGCAGAATCTGTGGCCCCGTGGGGGACCCACACTGGAGCAGTCTGCTCCTGAAGGTCTGCACCCCATGGAAGGGACCCATGCTGGAGCAGTTGGTGAAGAACTTGCAGCCCATGGGAAGGACTCACGTTGGAGAAGTTGGTGGATTGTCTGCCATGGGAGGGACCCCAGGCTGGAGCAGGGGCAGAGTGTGAGGAGTCCTCCCCCTGAGGAGGAAGGAGTGGCAGAGAACGTGTGATGAACTGACCACAACCCCCATTCCCTGCCCCCTGTGCCTCTGGGGGGGAGGGAGAGAAATGCGGAGTGAAGTTGAGCTGGGAAAGAAGGGAGGTGTGGGGGAAGGTATTTTAAGATTTGGTTTAATTTCTCATTACTCTACTCTGTTTTGCTCGGTAATAAATTAGATGAATGTTTTTTTCTAAGCTGAGTCTGTTTTGCCTGTGACAGTAACTGGTGAGGGATCTCTCCCTGTCCTTATCTCGACCCATGAGCCATTTGTTGTATTTTCTGTCCCCTGCCCAGCTGAGGAGGGCAGTGATGGAGCAGCTTCGAGGGTCGCCTGGCATCCAGCCTGGGTCAACCCACCAGAGCTTATTAAAACTCCATTCTGTCACTGCTGGTACAATGCTGAAACTTAATTGTTGACATTAGTTGCAACTTTCTGCAGATGCTTACGGTGTACAAGTCTACATCTGGATTAGTCACCTTCTGTCCTTTTTATAGGCAATTAAAAATAATAGGCATTTCCAGAGTTCAGTTTCCTCTCACACTTGCATATGATATACAGCCTTCATCTTTTGCTGCTAAAAATCTTCAACAATAATGCTAAAATTTTTATTATGTCTATCTGCATTGCTCTCACTGTTATTCTCACAAAGGTTCTTCTAATTTTTAGAAGAAATACACAGCAAAATTGTTTTGATGTAATATATGCAATTTGAAAGTATGACCGTGAAAATTCTTTTGTTTGTAATAGTTTTGACGTCTTAGATGTGTTTTTTCATTATTAATTAATAAAGGATCTACAAAGTGATTATGATGTTTAAGTCACAAAGAGAAGAAAAGTTGTATTAAATATTAGGAAAAAAAGAGCTTATGGAAATAATGGTCATAGCGGGGAAAAAAATCAGATTTCTTTTTAATTTTGGAAAATATATGAACAAGGAAATGAAATGTGGAAGTGATCATGATAGCCTAAAAATAGCAAACATTCATTTTGAGGAGAACAGAGATCAGATGTTTAGGTCAGGAGGAAAAAAAAAAAAAGAAAGAGATAATAATATTTTATAACAAAGAAGGTTTTTATTACATCTTATGAAAACCTTTTAACTCTACTGGTAGTTAAGCACTGGGACAATCTATAGATTATGGAAATCCCTTTGTTTTATAGGAACAAATGGGATTAATTTCTATGGGGTACTGTAATGGAACACTGAATCCAGCCGTATTTAACCCAGAGAGACAGGATGGAACTGCTTTTAAGATTCCAGGTACTCCTACATTTCATTATTTGTGGTGTCTTTATAAGAATCAGGGCAAATCTGAAGAATTGTTTCAACAACATGATTTATGTCCTCAGTCATGTGAATCCTAGTGTGCCTTCACACACATTTAGTTGCTCAGTGTCCTCTTCTTCCTCAAATAGTCTTTTTTGGCTACTTGCAAAGATCCTCATGACACTTTCCCTTTCCTTCCTGAATGTTACACCAAAATACTGTACCACATGCCTTAATGATGTATGCTAGATTAAAACATAGGCTTTTACTTACGTGAAAGAAAATTACAAGGATTTCAGAAACTTCTTTTTTAGTCTGCAGAATTTTCCTACAGCCTCCAATCATGTGGTCATGCTCTGTGTTTAACAGGACTCCAGGGCTCAAAGGGGAGTCCAGAGTGAACAGAACAGTATCAAAGAAACAGAAAGTTGTGTATGAAATCCATGCAGAGTAACTGAGGAGCGCCGAGTTATCTCAGTGTGAAGTTTCTGAATCTGACCCAGATTAAAAATGCAGACTCTGGTCATCTGAATTAGCCACCCTAGTGTGTAGGAGGGCTTGTCTGGATCTGTGAGGCAAGTCAGAGCACTGAAGCTGGGCACCAAGATTGATGGTACAATCAATGGTAGGAGTCCATCACCTCCAGGAGAGATGCTCAACTCTCCAAAGAGGTGCTGAGTGTGAAATTTAGCTTAGACTTTTCCATCAAGAGCAGAAGATGGTAAGAAGGGGATCATAAAGTAAGATGGCTCTGTAAGATAGTGATTGGGTAGTGAATATGCACTCAAGAGTACACATATATATATATATATGTATATCTTTCTTTTCATGTAGCATTTACCAATTGGTAAAAACACATAAGAGGGGATTTCTCACTTCTTTTTTGAAAGTTAAGCTCACCTTTTCAGGTCTAAATTAGGATGAGTGTTCAGTGGGAACCTTTGTGGCTGCTCTAATCAAGAAAATGTGATGGACTTGATGGCATAAAACATAAATACCATCTGAACCTGACCACATTCAGGGTATACATCATGCTGGAGAGTAAACATTAGGATTCTCTTCATTCATCTCAAGCTTCTTACTTGGTCTTCAGGTTTATCACTGGCATCAAAGTAGGTGATTTGAATCTTATCCGTTGTGTTTTTCACAATAGGAGCAAATAAATTTGGGTGAGCCTTATTACCTTATTACCTATGAATGGAACTTTACTTCAGAAATTCCTAGGATGTTTTGCCTATTAAGGATGTCTCTAAGACCTCAAAACAGCTATTAAGGTAAGGAAATTGCTACTTTCTGTCTGTTTCCTCCTTTTGTTGAGCCTTTAATAAAAAACTAGAACATTGCTTAGGTGGTGATAAGAAACACAAGTGGCAGGCTGAAACCTCCTCATATTTATGGCAATGTACTAATTTTATAGTGCCTAATCATTCTTCCCTCCCATATCAAGTTGTTTCATTACTTTCTAAGAGCTTGGAGAGAGAGTTTTGCCAGAATGGAGAGGTTCAAACAAGATTTCAGGGAAGTCCCATGTCTTGTGTTATGAAGACAGTCAGGAAAGAGAATCACAGTGCAGCACTAGCTTTGTCGGTTATGGACCGGTTAGTATTGCATTTCTGCTCAGCTCTAAACAAAAAAAAAAAAGATCTGATAACCACTTGGTGCATATAAGTGTTATGCTAGCACTAGGTATAAAAGCATCTTTAGTGGGGTATGGTGTGGTGGGTCCCAATGGCTCACGGAAAGTAAAAGCTGTTTACTTACATTGATGACAACTACCTGATTAGCAAGAAATTTATTAGCATAAATACATGCTTTGCTTCCAAAAAAGCTTTCAGAAATTCTGTTGGCAGTGCTTATGAAGCATATTGCTGTACATTTTTTCTATCCAGCCTTGCATACTGGCCTCATGAATCAGAACCTTTTGCTGTCTTGTTTCTTCACAAGTGTATAGATGCAGTAGAAAGGCAGATATCACTCTGTTCTAATTTTTTATGTATTGCTTCCTTTCCTATATCTTATATCTTTTCCTCAGCTTCTATCCCTTAATTTCATGGCATTACACTCAGGAAGTGGAAGGATCCAAAGCTAAACCAGGACTGGACAGGGGGCTTCCTGGAATCCTGTATTGCTGCTGGGGATCTGAGATGGGGGACCTGGTGCTTATGAGGATCCAGCTAACAGTGAATGCTCCAACTACCTTGCAGGTAGGTCTGTCTAAGAGCCTCTGATGTGGCCAAGCAGCAGTGGAAAAATGAAAGGAGATCGAGAATGAGTTAGCCCACCCTTTCTGGGTTGTGGCTCCCTTAGCAGCCCCAGTTAAGTGGGTTTCTCTTTCCCTTATTATGAAGACATAGAAAAGTAGGAAAGTTAAGAGAGTGTTAGCCTCCATGACTGATGGAGAATGCTAACCACCTCTTGTTTATCTCAGTTACCCAAACCACAGCAGACCCATTTCACTTCTGCCTGGACCATTAGTGGTGCCCATTCAAATGATTGTAACATTGAAGTAACCAGCAAAAACGTGTGATAAACAGAGAATTCTGAACCTTCTTCAAGCTCAGTCTGATCAGGTTGGATGTTTATCTGTGTTCAGCTAGACCAAATTCTAAAAATATAAGTCAAATTAGATGATGTGCTGGCCATCTAGAAGCCCTGCCTTCAATCCTGGCAGAAATCGTTTTGCCTTACTCCTCTGCCAGATTATGGTGTTGAAGGCTTCAGGGGAGTTAGGTTAGACTCATAATAGGTATTGAAAAGGAGAGTGCTGTGGAACATACCAGCTTGTTTTTGTACACCACTTATCGTCACACGGCCTCAGAATAACAACCTAGCCCAATATTTTGGTGTGTGGAGTGGGAGGCTGCTCTGCAGCATGTGTTCCACTAGAGAGCTCCAATGCAGCAGCAGAGTTTGGGATGCCATCGTCATCTTGGTTATGTGCTCTCCACATCCTCCTCAGTGGCTTGTTCAGATGCAGTCAGCATGGGGCCCTCCCAGTCAGGGACAATTATGAGGACAAAGGTTATACATGACTAAATTCTTGGCAGAATGCACTGTGCAGGTCCTACTAAAACCTCACAGAGTTTATATTTTAGTAATATGAAGAGTATATATGCCCATACCTCAAACCACAACCCACCACCATCCCTCCCCCAGCCCCAAAATGATAAAGGTTCTCTCTCTCTGGAGTCTACAAAACCTTTTTCTTCACCCATTTTGCTTCTGAGGTTTTTGCTTAGACGTGACATTAGAAATAAAAACAAAAAAGGGATTTTTTTCAGAGCTGAAATCAGAATTTTTACTGGACTTTATAACATAGCTTACTGAAGATAAAAAATTAAATAAAAACCAAATACATCCTTGCTCTGAAATAAAAATACTGTTGAACTAAAACACACACTTCATGGTAAGAAAGACAGACACACAAGCACATCTATATTAAATACATTTATAAAGAAATTTTTCTGTTAGGGTGTGTTTTAGAAGTAGTGTTCTAAGGGAGAGAAGAGCTATGTCCTCTAAGGGAAACATGAAATTAAATGAAATTCTGAAGCTACCCTTAGACAGGTAAAGGCAATGTAATCCTCTAGGGAAGATTTCAGAGAGAAGCGGGTTACACTGTCCCCCACCTCATGCTGTGCTGCATCTTCCTTTTTATATGTTAGATAAAGAAGCATTTCATAGGAAAAGCTCTGATGTTAAACCTTAAATCACAGGATTAATCTTCATTTATTCTGGAGACACAAATATTTTTCTCTAGGATTGTCTCACGATGACTTCCTAGACCCTAGACTTACCTGGCACAGCAATTCCCCACCTTGAATATATGCAACAGAGACTGGTCAAACCTAGGAGCTAATACTGAATTTTGCTACTTCAAGAAATAGACATGGGGTGGTGGGTGGAGGTTGGCTGGGACTGAGCAACTCCCACTACAAGGAGTGAAGACGAAACTGGTGGGAAACTGGAACTGGGCTTGCTGCTTCTGCTGCCTCCCAGGAGACAGGGAAATAAAGGCTGGTGCCAGGTGCCTGGGAAGAGCTCCTCTTACTCATCTCCCCAGCACTATGCATCAGTGCAATCACCGCAGAAGAATAGAATAGAATAGAATCATTGATGTTGGAAGTGACCTCAAGGATCATCCAGTCCAACCGTCCCCCCACCACCTATTACCCACTAAACCATGTCCTTCAGTACCACGTCTAACCTTTCCTTAAACACCCACAGGGACGGTGACTCCACCACCTCCCTGGGCAACCTGTTCCAATGCCCGACCACCCTTTCCAAGAAGAAATTTCTCCTAATCTCCAACCTAAACCTCCCCTGGTGCAACTTGCAGCCGTTCCACCTTGTCCTGTCACTAGTTATCTGTGAGAAGAGACCAACCCCCAGCTCGCCACAACTCCCTTTCAGGTAGTTGTAGAGGGCAACAAGGTCTGCCCTGAGCCTCCTCTTCTCCAGACTAAACAGTCCCAGTTCCCTCAGCCGCTCCTCATAAGACCTGTGCTCCAGCCCCTTCACCAGTTTCATTGCCCTTCTTTGGACACGCTCCAGGGCCTCGAAAGAAAGACAAACCATCTTTGCAAGGCTCCAGTATCATAAGCAAGGGTAGGGAAGGAGGATAGATTTCTTTTTTTCTCTATCTGCTTTCCTAAGCAACTGCCTACATTGCCCATAACTAAATCAGTCACCTACAGGAGCGAGTTGGTACTACTGTGCCCCTTTAACTGTGATTGCTAAGTCTCTGTGTTAGAGAGAAGAACAAGGTGAACTAGTTTCTCAGAGCAGCGTTGACAGAAATGTCTGTGGGCAGCTACTCAAGCTATCGTTGACTTATCTCAAGTATAATCTATTTCTGGCAAGGCCAGAAAAAAATTAGCTCCATGTGAGCTAATTTAACTTTCTTTATATCAATACCATGTTTATTGGTATTAGTCCAATCTGATGAGAATTTCCTTTTGGGATACTCATCTCATATTTGTATAAAAACTGCAGACCATAGTACTTCTTCATTTGGAACATTTAGTACTAAGGCGTCCCTGTCTAGAACCCCTTCCTGCTACACCTCTTTTCAGTGACTGTCTCCCAAAATAAGCTAATCTTTCTTGGCTGTGCAAATGCTCTTCTTCTTCTGGTCTTCAGGTTCAAGGTCTGAGTTTGAGATTTGCATTGAGAGAGGCATAAGGATTCACAGAGATAAAGTGTAAAGTTTATTGGAGTTTACTCATCAGCACAGGGACACATCTCTGACTGGAGTACTTGGTACCCAGGAACGGTCAGAAGATCCCTATTTCATTCCAGTGCAGTGGCCCTCCCTTCAATATCTGGTTGTCTGAGTTATGTGGGGACTCCTGCAGTGGTTCTGGAAGGTGGTCCTCTTTCCCTTTCGCAGTAGAAGTAGACAAATGTGTTGATGGCTGATTGTTGTCACTGAAATAATGCACCACTGCACATTTTTCAAAACCAGAATGCACCTTTCCCCTACTCTTTTAAAACTTAAATGGATTTTAGTAAGACTGGGTAATGTAGTCATGGCTATTGTCATGGACATAGCTGGCATCCATAGGCATCCATCCATAGCTGGCATCCATCCATTTTATTCAGGAATGCATAACAATCTTTTTTTAATAATACATTTCCTTATATTGAATATGCTTTACATATTGTGTCCTGGTTCTTGGAGGCTGTAAACAGGGTCAAGGACTTCCACTTCTCACAGATTACTTTTCTGTTGCCTTGGTTTTGATTCTTTCAGTCACGGAATGCTACTTGTAAAATTTCCTTGCCTATTATGCACAACTGTTGGAGATAGCTTTCTAAGAAGAAATGTGTTTGGGGAATTTCCTTAAATGGGCTAAACACCACCTCTGGCTGTTCCTTCTGATTAGGTTTTTCTGATTGACATAGTGAATAATTTTAGATATTTCCTGAGATGCTTTGTGAAAGTAGTAATTTCAAATGCTACTTGTCTGAATCTCCATTCTACTGTTTCACCTGAGCAGTGTCTACATCTATTAACAATGTAATTTCATAGTGAGATCTTTAACCTCTTTTGAAAGAGGCTAAATGGCTTTTACTTACAAAAACACAGTGGCCCTGGTGCCTTTACTTTGAATAAGTGCTGTATTTCATTATTATAAACAGCATAAAAATGACAAAAAATGTTCATGAGCTGTGCTGAAATGAAGTATGCATATGATTTTTAGTAAGTTTTAATGTTCCAATTGTATAGAAACTGGATATAAACTGGTACAGGCTAATATTTAGTGTTAGCTCACCTCTAATTTATTTGCATAGATTTGTACCATGGAAGTCAGTGAAGTCATTTGAAGTTTCTGGAGAATTTACACATTTTGTGGAACAATTCTATTTCTTAACAATACGCTGTTAGTAGCTTTTTTGAATAAGCAATGTAGATTTGTGCTTGTCTTCAAAATAATTTTAGAACTTTGATGTTAATGAATTATTGACAGGCAGAATCAGGTTTGTTATAACATCGACTTCTGAATAAATTGTTCAGGAACATTTTTATTTTGATGTTTCAAGTAACAATTCCTGAATTTAATTGTGTAACGCTTGCTGGACTGGAGTTTTGAAACCTTCGTTACAGCAGTAAGAGATATTGGAGGGTGTAAGGTTATGCTTTTTTACCCATTAAGTTGCCAGGTTGAATTGAACAAATTTTCATTATGGTGTCTGAATTTCTCTTTCGTTGCATTGTACCAGCATTATGGCTGCTGCGATCTGGTGAAAAATGAAACAGAAGACAAAAAAACACCTCAAAACACCCAACCCCAAAACCTATTTCCAAGTGTTAAGGGCACGCACCCAAGTTGTACTTTCCAAGTCTGGTTTGCTGTTACTCGTGTGGGATGTTGACCTTTCACTTTACAGAATGCTGCTTACTAGAGCTCCTTCTCTTCATAAATGTGGCAAGATGCATATGATTATGCCACCTCACAGTCCCTAGGAGCCCTCTGGCTGGCAGCCACTTAGCTTTTACTGGTTGGAGAAACAGCCCTCAGTCCAACACAACCAGGAACTTTTCAGTTCCCGCTGATTTTTTTGGCATTTGTACAACATTTCCTCCTAAAGACCGTAAACAAATGGATCAAATAGACCTGGAAAGATTTGTTCTTCTCTTTAGAAGTGGAGTCTATTATTTCAGGTGAATCTGAACTTTTTGTGGGGGAACATAAAGCTTGGGGAAGAGGGTATGTTATTGTTAGGGGTTTTTTAGATGCTTTCTGCATCCTGAGATGGTGGCTGCTGTGATTCTTATGCTTTGGCATTTCATAGTAGTATTTGATAGCACTCCTAAACAAAAAGGACAATCATGATCTAAAATACACAAAATGGTGATCAACATGAAACTTATATTTGTAAACAAGTAGTCCTGTGACATCTGTCTGAAATGCAAAAAAAAAAATATCCAAGTCAGGAAAGGAAAGTTTGAAAAGATACGGAAGGAAAATGTAGCAGTGCTTTGCCAGAGTTGAAAAATGGGACCTTGGTCCTGACTTTTGAATTACTGTTTTACTGGTGTTATTCTACTGACTCTAGGGAATTTATTCCAAATATGCTCTGTGTCAGTGTAGAATATCTTTCTGCATACTTAACTGTTAAGGAGCAAGAACATCACCGGGGTTGTCAGGGGTCTACCATACCAAAGCTGCAAGAGCAGCAGAGGGTGTTTAATTAGCCTTAATATGCTTATGTATATGTAATCAACACAGTCACAGAATACTCTGTTGTGTCTACTTTCTTTCTCATGCTTTGTAACTGTAAGAGTAAATTTAAGAAATTTATTACAGTATAGGTGGGTATAAGGGGGTGTAAGTTCTGACAGTAATTACTGCAGCATGGCCAGCAGATCGTTCTCTGTAGTAAATTCTCGCTATCACATGGTCTCACAGATAATGTGACAGAGGAGCAGTTATTGTGATGTCCCCGCATTTCCCACAGCTATGGCTCAGCAAAACTCAGGCATGCTACTAGAGCACAGGTCCTTCCCCTGACTGCCACTTCCTGCTTACTTAACTCGAAAACGTCGTTATCCTTCAAGAGGCAGGAAGGCTTAAATTTAGACACAGTTGGAAACTGCACAATTTTTTTTTTTTTCCCCAGTAAAACAACAGGGACAAACTGTTTATACAAATATTGGCACGCTGTTCCGAGCAGCACTACACAAAATGCAGCTGGCTGGCTGGCGGCTCTGTACCGCTCCCACAGCTGGAGACTGAGTGAAGAAAACCTGTTTCTATAAAGCACAACAGCGAAAGCAAGCTGCTTTAATGGCCACAGCAGCCACCTATCATGTTTTCTTTAAAGACAATAAGAACAGTTCCATTTTGTGAGAAGAGTTTCAAACCAGAATTACTTTAAAATAATTCTTATTTTAGAATAAAGGCTACTCATGCAACTGCTGGATTACACATTTCAAAACCTATGACTCAGGAGTAAGTCCATGTTAAGTTCTTCATAGTTCCTCATGCAAACAGTTCTTACTAGAAAATTCATAGACAAATCCCTGGGTCTGTGAACAGCCTTTGCAAATTGCAGAAGGTCACAGAAGAAGATTATCATGCTTGGGGAACTGAAAACCCGAGTTCTTTAGCCTCAAAGATGTGGTATTAAATCATTCACTTAAGAAACTTGGATTTACAGTATTTCGGTCCATACAGCAGCACATAAACAACTCAGTCCTTTTTAATGCAAAGGGATCCTGGAGGGCCACAAAGCTGATCAGAGGGCTGGAGCACCTCTCCTACGAGGACAGGCTGAGGGAGCTGGGCTTGTTCATCCGGGAGAAGAGAAGGCTCTGGGGAGACCTAATTGTGGACTTCCAGTACATAAAGGGGCCTACAGGAAATCTGGAGAGGGGCTGTTTACAAGGGCAGGGAGTGACAGGACAAGGGGTAATGGGTTTAAACTAAATGAGGGGAGATTTAGATTAGATGTTAGGAAGAAATTCTTCCCTGTGAGAGTGGTGAGGCACTGGCACAGGTTGCCCAGAGAAGCTGTGGTTGCCCCATCCCTGGCAGTGTTCAAGGCCAGGTTGGATGGGGCTTTGGGCAACCTGGTCTGGTGGAGGGTGTCCCTGCCCATGGCAGGGGGGTTGGAACTAGATGGGCTTTGAGGTCCCTTCCAACCCGTGATTCTGTGATTCTATGATTCTTTCTGGCCATGTTCCACTACCACAAACAAAATATCTGAAGAAAACCTTTGAGTCCTCTAATCTATATGTCTCTATGTCACTTTGCAAGCAACTAGTGCACTGGATTAATAATTTAAAGGAACTGTTCATAGCAGCTGATAATTTTCTGCTGTAACAGAATGCTGGAATAATGCTGATGTTATAAAATGAAATGGTCTCCAGTGAACTAGCCAGTATGGGCATGGCTGGGCTTGCTGGGCAAGGTGCCTTCAGGCCGCTCAGCTTGCTGGCTGCATTGCTCTCAGCCAGCACTTCATGTCCGCTTTTCCCATAGCAGATTTTTTTGATATTGACTATATATATATTTGAATTATATATATATATGTATAAAATCATTCACTTCAATAATGAAAAATATATTCTGTTTGTATTTCTAAATAGATGATTTTGCCCAAAGTATTGCATGCCTACTTTTTACAGTATTCTGTCAAACAAATCCCAAAATTCGATACCATATGTACAGCTTTTGACAAACTAATAAACCAGTTATGGTTTTGTTGTTGTTGTTGTTGTTCCTGCTGAATATAAAACATAATTCATGCCATTATATGGCAGATACACACATATGTAAAAGAGTGCTCTGAGCAACCTGATCTAGTTGAATATGTCCCTGCTCATTGCAGGGGCTTTGGACTAGATGACCTTTAAAGATTCCTTCGAACCCAAACCACTCTATGTTTCTATTCTATGATAATATTCAATGATAGAATGTAAATACTTTTTTCCACATAAATAGTCTCACTTATCTTCTCTTAATCACAACTGAAATTTCATTTATATGATTAAGTAATAAAGGTCATGTAAAAATAGCAAGCAATATTCGAAGTGCACCTTACTGCTTGCCAGTTTGCCTATTCCTGATAAGATTAGTTAAATATTAAAAAAAATTTTTTTTGAAATTTTCCTTGTTAAGATTATTTTTTTTCTGACCTGAGATGAAAAACAGGGACAGCATGTTCTCTGTGCCACCGTAAAGTTTAAAGCTACCTGTTTTTTCTTCATATGTTCAGTATAATCACAGTCAAAATGGTGAGGGAGCACTGGTCTCCCAGCAAAGGGAGGGAGTTTGGAGATTTGCTGTCAGTTATGGTACCAGCTGTTTGGGCTCTGGACCAAGGGGTTTTGGTTGAAGCTGAGGCACCCTAGTGAGCCTCAGCTGTGATTAACCAAACTGACTCCTGGCGTATTGCAAGCCACAAAATTTAACGTGATTACTCTTGAAGGTAGCAGAGTAATTTGGGCTTCACTAGAATGTATTTGGTTTTCACTAAAATGTATTTATCTTCAAATGTGGGTTGCTGGATTAAAGCAGAAGTGAAAGTCCAGTGGCATTTGGAGTTGACATGTTTTTGGCTCGAAGCTTGTTTTGAAGCAGTACAGTGTAAGTGCACCAGGGAATGATAATCCACTTTCTGGTTGAAGGTTGGCTTTAAGATAAGGCTAGTTTACGGCTAAAAACTGAGGTGATACTTTATCTAAGGCACACACATTAAACGGAGAGAGCCATGAATGATGATGAAATTATGAGAGCGTGTGGAGGGAAAGTTAGCTAGCAGCTACGTGCCAGTCAACTGAACTGAAATAAATGTGTAGCCATACTTTGCTACTCACAAAGCAGAGAATATATTGTGAGACAGTGTCACTCTTCTTGAATCCCTGAGAGAAAGGAAGGGCACCGGAAACAGGAAATCTGATTCCACAAGGCTCTGACTGCTTTTAATGACTTTTCGTGTCACAGTATGGGCAGTAGTACAGTTGACAGACTGGGCACTTACCACCAAGAACTTCCACTGGGGCAACATCAAGTTTTTAGTCTGTTAGCATAGTTTATGCCCTTTGTAACGCAATCCTGATAGAATTAGATGTGCCTAAAAGTGCAAGTCCCTGTAGACTTCAAAGTCTGAGCTGAATTGTGGGCAAATGGTATCAAAATTAGTGCAGAAGTCCTGATCACAAACTCATGTCCCCATGGGATGTTTCTAGTGGAAGGGGAAAATAGTGTTGTGCAAACAATTCAAGAAATTTTTAGGTCTTGTTGGTGAAAAATATCTAGTATAAATGTTAGGCAAGCCATATAGGAAATGTTAGGAAAAATCTAATTCCCTAACTATCGTACCAATTGGTCTTTAGAGTATGAAATTGTATGAACTTTCTTAGGAGATACATAGTTTTCATTGAATACTGCATAATTGTGGTTAAGCCTAAACATAACTACAGGGCCCCAGGTCATTGCAAGGAGGAGGAGAACTCCCACCCTGAATGTTTCATGGAATCTTAAAGCCAACCAAATAACACCAGCCCTTCCAACACCTCTATGAAACCCTCCCAGTATCTGGCATCATAGATAAGTAATGGCATCAAGACCAACTCAAGAGACATCTATATCAAGAGAGAAGCAGATGGATGGTGACACCATAGATTAATAGTTGCTGTTGTAATTCTATACTTTGCATCCTAACCTCTCTCCCTTATTGACATCGTCCAACTGCAAAATTTTCATGACATCTATTTGACTTTCTGCCAACAAAAAACTGGTGGTAAATGTGGTTATAGATGGTAGTTTTCATTGTAGTGACTATGAGATAGTTGAGTTCAAAATCCAGAGGAAGGTAAGGAAAAGAAGTAGCAGAGTTAGGATTGTGGAGCTCAGAACAACTCACTTAAGCTTATTTAGGGTACATCCAGGCAGAATCCAGTCAGAGGCTGTCATGCAGGGAAAATGCATTCCATACTAACTTTTAAAGAAAACTTCCTGAAAGCTCAAGAGCATCTCCACATACAATCATTTTATAGAAAGAGGGAAATTTTGACAGTATTCCAGCTCAGCAAAGCAAGGAACTTCTTAATGAACTAGTATGTACAAAGCACAGAAGAAGTGCAAACAAGGACAGCAATACATCTGAGTGTTCTTCATGCATTTAGTGAAAAAAAATCCGAAAAGTCAAAGCTCAGCTGGAGCTAAACCTAGCCAGGGAAATAGCAAGAAGAATTCTACAAGCATGGCAGTAGCAAAAGAAGGTTTAGAGATGTATTTTCACTGATGAATGGGAGAGTCAATATGGTGACAGGTGATTCGGACAGGCTGAAGTATTCATTGAATTTTTCACCCCAGTCACCGCAAAGACTGCTCCCAGATCACTGCCTGTAGGAGACTGGGAAGGAGGCCAGCCAACAGTGGGAATGTAACAGATTAAAAACTACTAAAAAAGCTGAGTGTATTCACAACCACAGGCTATTCACTGAAGTGTGATTGCAAAATGACTGTGTGTTACCTACAAAAATGTCATAGTGATCGGAGGAAGTCCCTGACTGGAAACAGGTTAACATTATGATCATCTTTAAGAGTGGCAATAGGGAGGCTCCAGGCCAGAAAATTGGTCAACCTCATCTCAGACTGTTCATCATGTATTTCTACAAACCATTTACAAGCACTGGAAATACAAGAAAATCGTTCAGGAACAGTAAGCACAAATTTACGAAGGACAGGTTATTCTTGACAAACTTGACTGCCTTGTGTGATGAAACAGCGGGCTATGGCCACAAGGGGAGAGCAGTGCATATCAGATACCTTGACTTTCATAAGGCTTTTGAAACCATTTTCCACAGCCTTCCCAACTGTAAAATGAAGAAATATGCACTGGATGAAGTGTATTAGATGGGCTGAAAATTGAATTGACCGTTGGGCTCAAATGGTAGTAATCAATGGCTTGAAGTCTAGTTGGCAGCTGATAACAAGTACCCCAGGGGTCAATACTGGGACTAGTATTGTTGAATATCATCAGCAGCACCTGAAACTATGAGACAGACCACATCCTCAGAAAATTTATAGGTGACATTAAATTTGAGTGAGGTGACTGACATGTTGATAGTCAAGACTCAGTCCAGAGGGATTTTGAGAAGCTTGACGAGTAGGCCAACAGAATCTTTGTGAAGTTCAGCAAGAAGCCTAAAGTTCTTTGCCTAGGGCAGGATAACACCAGACATCATTACAGTCTGCAAACTGACCTGCTGAGTTGCAAACTTGCTGAGAAGGCTATGGGGAACACCAAGTTGAATATAAGCCAACAGTGTGCTCTTATTGTAGATAAGACAAACTGCTTACTGAATAGGAAAGCATGTCCAACAAATTGAGGAAGTCATTATTACCCTCTGCATAGTGCTGATGTGGACGCACATTTAATATTCTGTACAGTTTTTGGGCCAACTCAGCCTAGAAACTGGAGCCAATCCATCCAACCACTAAGACGATTAGAGGCCTAGAGAGTGAGCGGAGTTGATGGGCTTATTTAATCTAGCAAAGAGGAGGCTAAGGGGCGATGTAACCACAGTCTAAAACTATTTCAGAGGGAATTGTAAAGTGAAAGCCAGAATCTTCTCAATAGTGGCAGATGTATAACAAGAGAAAAGAGCCAGAGGCTGAAAATTTTTGAACATCAGGAAAAGCTTCTTTACTTAGTGAGGGTGGCATAATGCAGAGTTGTAAGACTCTATGGAGAATCTGTCCTTAGAGGTTTTCAAGGTGTGCTAACCAAAGCTGCAGCTGATGTCATATAGCATTGTTGAAACTTGGTTTGAGCAGGAAGTTGGACATGAGACCTCTGGACATACCCCTTCCAGCTAACATTTCTGTGATTAATTTCCATTGTGGCTCTTCATTCTGTTCAAGTTCAGGTGAATGTATATTTAATTGGTCTATCTAAAGATGTTACACTGAAGAAAAAGAGTAGGAATTCACTTCAGGTAGTAGGAGACAGTCCTCTGACTTGTATCTGACTTCAGCTGGCCACTGTCTTACACACTTTGTAGCATGATCTGAGAAAACACTGCACTATATACAAATGCAAGAGTCAAACAGTAGCGAGAGGAACTACAAGTTCATAGTGGGAACCTCTCCCTATTTAAACCTCTGACAGTTTCACATGCCTAATGCTTGTGGGGAAAAAAAAAAGTCCAAGATACACTAGATACAGTGTGATCTGATTATGAATTCTTCTGCCCATTACCAGTAAACAAATAGAAGCCATGCACTTCATGCTCAAGCTATGCAATTGTGTGATTACACAGTACTACCTGCCCAGATCTCTTCTGTTTCTCTGTGAGTCTGCATGTTCCTTCAAAGCTATGAAGGAGACGAAAAAAATTCTCATCTGGTATCATGCCACTGTAGTTAAGGAGGTGGGGAGTATTACCAATAATAATTAAGCTTAAATGACACTGTAATGTATACCATTAACAACTGAATCCTACCCTCCATTTCAGTCCTTGTTTTTTTGAGAGCTCTTGTAAATTGCTCTGATATATATTTTATTTTATTTTATTTTATTTTATTTTATTTTATTTTATTTTATTTTATTTTATTTTATTTCCTTTTGCTGTACAGATAAGTTTTGAGGGCTGCCATTTTTACTATATCAAACTTTAACTCTGGCTCATAACAGCTGTAATTCATTTTATAGAAATTATTGCTGAGTCAGTTCAATCCTGAATTTCGGCATACTTGAGCTGAGGAATTTGACCTAGTAGATTAACCATGGCAGCATCAGCAGGAGTTTGGCCTTGTGAAAATGGTCCTTCAGACTATCTTCTACAACATATATAGGTATGGCTTTTTTGTGTCCTGGGTGGAGATAGGAAACAGGTCTTACGTGATCTTTCTAGATCTAATCCTTACCTCTGAAAAAAAATGTTGCCCTTTATATGACCTGTGATAAAACTGCAGTTTAATTCAGAGTGAGTGATAAAAGTCATCTTTAAAAGGAATTGCCAGAACATGGGTATCCGGCCAGGAGCTGTCTAGAAACTCCTTATTGATTTTTCTTGACTCTGAAGAAGTCCCACAAGTATCTATATTACGTTGCAAACCTAACTGTGAGGATAGGGTTAACTTGCCTGTCCAGCTGCCAGAGACCATGTTTAGATATTGGGCATAAATATTTGATATGCATTTAAAATAATTAAGCAGGTCCTACACTCTTACCATCCTATGTGTTCCCCCTGTTTGTACTGATTCATGTTCATTGTATTAAGGAACTCATCCAGCTGGAAACTAACCCAGGAATAATGAGTTTTGGTTGTAATGACCCAGCAGAAGGGACAGATCAAGGACTGAGAACAAATACCTGGTGACAGATGAGGGATACTTAAAATAACAGAGCCAATGAAGAAATGAATACTCATGTCTTCTTTTTGTATGTATGTGCTGAAGTAGCTTTCTAGGAGATCTTCTGTTACAAAAGAGACACTTCAATGTTCTCCTCCCTGTGCAGAAACTCTTTGCTGCCCAGGAGAAGCTAATTTTTCAGTTCTGAATTGCAGCAGTGAGTAAGCTGTAAATTTGCTGAAGGGACACTCTCATCTCTCTGGAACGGTGTTCAGGCTGACCATCTGACGTAAATTGTCTCACCATTTAATTAACAAATGTGTGGCATCACCATGTAAGTGCTTGTGACACACAGCTGCAATGCATATAACCACTTGTCTCTTAGGTGGATCCTTCGTGCTGTGGCCTCTTTGCATCTATCATCCCTTAGACTTTGTATTTCAAAGTAAAAATTCTTAATTTATTTCCTTCAAAGAAACAGGTTGTTTTTAAAACATTTACAATATCTCCACTGAGCCTTTAGGTGAATGATGATAATAGCAATTAATTAAGCATGGTCTTTCTAAAGATCTCACAGAAGGTTACAAAAGCTTTTGAGAAATTAGTCCTTAGAACATCGCTGTGATTTGGAGGAAGATGTCTTTTTTTTTTTTCCTGATTAATAATAATAAACTTGTAGAAAAAATCCTTTGCCCAAGGTCCAGGAACAAATTCTCACTGAGTACTGATTTGAAGTTCCATCAGAAGCAGTGAGTTTAAGCGTTTGGTGTTCATATCAACAGGAAAAAATCTCACCCAGATATTAGTTGGGTTGACTTCATAATTTGACCATAACTTTTTAGAAAACTCCAACCCTAGACGAAGTCTTGGAAAGACGCATTCAAGTCTTTCTCTACAGGCTATCATCTTGCTCTTTGAGTACCGAAAGCTGTAGAACTGTGCAATGCACAAAGCTTTAGGATTTTGCAAAGGGCAGCAAAGGTAATTCTATTTGAGAGTGGTTTTTCCATCAAGCTCAGGTGAGTTTTGAGTGAGTCTGTAACAGTACATGGGCAGCACATTCCTCATGAGAAGATGCTGACTGCAAGGTGATCTTCTGCAAATGTGAGTTTAGGGATTTAGGAAGGTTTCACCTCCTCTGCTGTCAGGAATGTACTGTAGAACAAGCTTTCTGGACCTGCAAACACTTAAATGACTCCTGAAGTGAGAAGAATTTTCTTTGGTTAAACAAGAACATTGAACAAATGTTTGGTTAAACAAGAACACAGAGCAGACTGAACAACTGAGGAGAGGAGGTGACATTAAGGTAAGGTGAAGGGGCCCTGTCCTTTTCTTCACTACTGATTTCATCCAGCCAAGGTTCAGATATGAAAGTGCATGGCCTTAAGTTCAGCAGGGTAGGCAGCGATACGTGTGTGTCTGAGGATGGGGAAGGAGTGATAAAGGAGAAATAAGTAGTACAGAATGTCTGGTCAGTTCACTAGAGAGATAGAGGGCTGTGAACTTAAAACTGCAGCGAACAACTAGCATGATTTTATTCATCTTATCCAACAGAATAACTACACTTTACTTTCAAGAGGACTGTAAATATTATAGTGAAGGGGACTGCAGTGCAAAATCCTACTAAACTACAGAAATGATCTGAAAGTTTGGAAAGTCAGTAAAGTGTAATATTTATGAAGGATTTAAGTATCTGAACGTGGCTCAATAATCTGAGACTTTTACAGAAGTAAAAAAAAAACACAATCAAACCAAACCCACCCTTATTCTGACATGTCTTAAGAAAAAGGTTTTATTACAAATAAAGTAATAAACTCTTTATGTGGTGTTAATGAAGCTAGGAATAAGAGGAATGCAGACAAACTGGAGAAAGTGCAGAGAACACACCAAGGACTGATACAAGAACGCCTGATCAGTATGGAAAGGCTGGATGCACTTTATTTGGTCAAGGCATAAATGTGTGGTGCTATGTAACCTAGTAAAGAGGATGTTGATAGGTTTTTCTCCATGTCAGCTGAAGGAAAAAAAAAAGGAAGTAAACCTAATTGTTAGCAAAGGAGATTCAATGTAGATATTTGCAATAATATCTGATGATGCATTTCTGTTTAAGAAAATGGAAATTTCCAATAAAAAGTAACTGATATACAGCAAATATTTAGAAAAATGAGGATAGCAGTGGAAATAAAATACTATTTGTTGCTGGTTTACAAATCTTGGTGGGGGTTTTTTGTTTGTTTGGGGGGGGGTGTTTTTGTTTTGTTGGGTTTTTTTCCCCCCCAAATTCTCTATTTATGAATAATAAAAATTATATGCAAGAAAAACTGAAAGCTGGAAGCCAACACAGGGCTTTGGAAGTGGCAAAAAGTTAGTGGAGCTACTAAAGGTGTAGTCTAGTCTTCTCAGCTTCAGCATTTGCGCTGGGCCTTTTAGGCAGCAGCTGCTAACAGTCCTTAAGAGGTGTCTGTGGAGTGAAGATGGCCTAACAGGGACTCTCTGGCTGAGTTTACAGCTATTTATTAGGCAGATTAGAGCCTATTCATGCTGACAATCAGAGATGTCTAGTCTCAAACATAAAAAAGTAGGAAAAAATTGGAGTTTGAATCCCAAAACTAAGATTTCACAGAGCCGTTGAGACATTTGGTTGGAAAAATTGCAAAGCTAGAGTATCCATATAGAAAGACATAGTCTTTAACACAGATTATTTTCTCTACAGACTGTATTTTCTGGGAGGGCACTGTATATCTGTATCTTTCATGGCCTTCTCCAAGGGTAGAACCTGAGGGAACCTTAATTAATTAATAAAAGAGTTTGAAAGTAATCATAGAATGGTTTGGGTTGGAAGGGACCACAAGGATCATCTAGTTCCAACCCCCCTGCCATGGGCAGAGACACCCTCTACTAGACCAGGGTGCCCAAAGCCCCAACCAACCTGGCCTTGAACTCTTCCAGGGTTGGGGCATCCACAGCTTCTCTGGGCAACTTGTGCCAGTGCCTCACCACCCTCACAGTACAGAATTTCTTCCTAACGTCCAATCTAAATTCCCCCTCTTTTAGTTTAAACCCATCACCCCTTGTCCTGTCACTACACTCCCTAAGAAACAGCCCCTCAGCAGCTTTTCTGTAGGTCACCTTTAGGTATTGGAAGGCCACAATTAGGTCCTCCTGGAGCCTTCTCTTCTCTAGGCTGAACAAGCCCAACTTCCTCAGCCTGGAGCACCTCTCCTATGAGGACAGGCTGAGGGAGTTGGGCTTGTTCAGTTTAGAGAAGAGAAGGCTCCTGGAGGACCTAATTGTGGCCTTCCAGTACCTAAAGGGGACCATGATAGACCATGATGTAACCCAGCAAGTTCTCAGGGAGTGTTGGGAACAATTTTTTTCTTTAAAATAGCTGAGAAAGACTCTAGGTGGACAGTACAATTCACTTCTGTTGAAAAACTTGCTCCCTGAGAACACAGAGATGAGAAGCTGTCAGTGTAAAAAACTCCTCAAAACATTGTACTGCTTACTCAGTGAGGTCATTGTCTTACTGCTATTTTGTTGCTTCAGGAGCTTAAAAATGATGACCAAGACAATTTATATCCCTGATTTGTGAAAAGAAGCTGGAATAGCAGAGTGTAGAATGAAGCCTGTAAAACTCAGTTTTACCAACTGAGGAAACTGCTGGAATAAGTGTTATGGTGTAGTATTGTGGTGGGTTGAGCCTGGCTGGAGGCCAAGTGTCCACCAAAGCTGCTCTCTCACTCCACTACTCAGCTGTCAGGGAAGAGAAAATATACTGAAAGGCTTATGGGTTAAAATAAAGACAGGGAGAGATCACTCAGCAGTTACTGTCACGGGCAGACGGTCCCCACCAACTTCAGGGCGACAGTGTGCCCAGGCTGTCAGGAAGGTCAACCACGTCCTGGGGTGCATCAAGCACGGCATTGCCAGCTGCTCTAGGGACATGATTGTCCCACTCTGCACTGCGCTGGTGTGGGCTCACCTTGAGTACTGTCTGCAGTTTTGGGTACCACAGGACAAGAAAGACATAAAGCTATCGGAGAGTGTCCAAAGGAGGGAAACAAAGATGGTGAAGGGTCTAGAGGGGAAGGTGTATGAGGAGAGGCTGAAGTCCCTTGGTTCGTTCAGCCTAGAGAAGAGGAGAGTGACGGCAGACCTCACGGTGGCCTACAGCTTCCTCATGAGGGGGAGCAAAGGGGCAGGCGCTGATCTCCTCCCTCTGGTGACCGGTGATAGAACCTGAGGGAATGACATGGAGCTGTGACAGGGGAGGGTTAGGCTGGAGATCAGGAGAAGGTTCTTCCCCCAGAGGGTGGTGGGGAACTGGAACAGGCTCCCCAGGGCAGTGGTGACCACACTGATCTTGACTGAGTTGAAGAAGTGTCTGGATGATGCTTTCAGTCACCTGCTCTGATTGGGCTCGTTCTGTATGGAGTCAGGAGTTGGACTTTACGATCCTTATGAGTCCCTTCCAACTCAGGATATTCTGTTTCTCCAACGTGACTCCTTCCCATGGGCTGCAGTTCTTCACAACTGCTCCAGTGTGGGTCCCTTTCACAGGGTGCAGACCTTCAGGA
>VWZZ01002388.1:80676-94571 GCA_013399095.1 Psophia crepitans | reverse complement strand
GCCCCGCCTTTCTTTTTTCTTCTCTTCTTAACTCTGTTATCCCAGAGGTGCTACCACTGTCACTGATGGACTTGGCCTTGGCCAGTGATGGATTCATCTTGGAGCCAGCTGGTATTGGCTCTGTTGGGCGTGGGAGAAGCTTCTAGCAGCTTGTTGCAGAAGCCACTTCTGTAGCTCCCCTGCTACCAAAACCTTGCCACACAAACTCAAAACAAGTATAATAGAAAAACTATTAATTACCAAGTAAAGGCATAATAACAAACCACTTAAAGGGAAAAAAAATATAAGAATCACCATAAAAAAGCAGTGTAACTGCATTGGGACCTCTTAAATAATGAGGTGGGGAGGAACAGTGAGATAAGCACGATCACGCTTGCAACTTTGGTTTCAAACTGATAGTTAAGACTTTCTTGGTGACAGGCATTTAAATTCTTCTTGCAGAGACAAGTGAATCTAGAACTGTCACATCCTTCGTGGGTACTCTAGATTGCTTATATAGACACCTCTACCACATATTTATGAGGAAAAGTACTTAAGACAGATTAGCGTTGAATTAATTCTAGGCGATCTGTAGGTGTTCACATTAATCCGAGACTTTTCAGGGTCTCAGTGTGAAACAGACAGGCACATATTCATTTTAGGCAAGGCAACTGTGCTTCTGAGCAAGTAAAGCAGTTTAGCTTTTGGCATTCCAACATATTCCAGCAAGGCAGTAGGTTGCTAAACATCCTCTTATACGTGACTATATAAGTAGTTTTGTTTTTCCTTGTGTAGTAATTCAGGTCACGTAGAGTCTCTCTAGTGAAAACAGCATAATTAATTTTATTGTCTTTGTCTGTCGGTGGCTAATTAGCTGTCCTGCACACGTGCCAGAGAGGGTTTGTTCTTCACTGGGTCTATAAATGTTAAATACAACTACTAGCCACCATTGCATGCTTTCTGCCATGGCCCATCTGACTGAAAGCCAACAATAGGCATACCTTGATCCCAAAAAGCAATTTCTGCTTCATTTTAAGCTTCTTTTCATTTTGTGGTTAAGACAAGATATCTAAACGATCAACTGTGAATGAAGGATTTCCTTGACTGTGCCTGTAAGTAGTTTTGTATGTAAGTGACTGTTCACTGGTGGCTTTCCTGTCTTGAGTCTTACTCATAATACCCAGGCTATCTTTATGCCTTTTCTGATACTTTTCTTAAAATTTAATTTGTTTCATTTACCCTAGAGATCATTTTGTTGGAGCAGATGTTCTTATACATGCTTCTTAAAGCTTAACCTCAAATTGTCTCCTGAGGATCCCCAGCTCCCCATGATGTAGCTGGTACAGCTGCTCTCCTGTGCCTCAAGTCTCTGTGGTACTGTAAATCAAATTTGGAAAGCGACTTTAGAGAATTTCTACATGTCCTGAAAACAGGACTTGGATGCAGCTTAAGCCGTGATGCATACTCTCTGTACTTTAAATGTTATTATTATTTTTTAACTTTGGCACTCGAGTTAGTATTTGTTAACAGCACAAGTGAAGCACTCGAGTCACCAGTGCACAGGATTTAACTTGTTTTATCTGTTTGACCTAGCAGAAACTGTGGGATGATCCATAACCAGCCAAAGTATGTTTTAAAACAGGTGGAGAAAAATACGTTTGTTGTGATTTGAAACGATTGGGGGCATCACCAGTATGAGTTCATGTATATGGGTCGTAGAAGATAACTGATTATGAAACAGAAAAGTTTTACACTTGGCTGTGGCAAGCCAGTTAAATTTTCTGACCTTCCTCAAAGTATGACAGTTTTGTTTATGAATGCCAGTCGATTTTATGCAAAAACACTTTTGCTTGCCAAAGTCAAGTCAAAGTAGAATCAGTGGCACTGTCACTGGAGGTAGAAGGTTTTCAGCCTCAGTGGTTATAAAATGGTCCTTCATTTATGCAACTTTCTTTTGTAAAACTCTGTGGCAGGATGACAAACACCCCGAGCAGTGTATAAAAACAATGCTGTCAGAGTTAACACATGGCTGCTAACATGCAGGAGTTTATTGGATTACTAGCATGAATTCTGATTGTGTGATTTTGAGATAACTGGAAACTTCTAAGTTCATCCCAGAAACAGGTAATGATGATGTGCATCATAATACTGCCTGTATAGTCTTCCAGCATGAAATTAATTTCAGGGAACAACAGAAGTGAGCCAGTAAAATTCTGTTTGTGTTACAGCACTGTTACAACATCGTTCTAACTGATGATTGAGGCAGACGGGTCAAATAAGACTGGATATTTTACTGAGGTTTAAGTCCAAAGGGTGGGCAAGATCCTTCATCACTCAGAGCCTTGCACTCACTCATCTTCCTTTTTCTTTGCACCTCATGCTTGTTGTTGGGGTTGTGAAGTTTCCAGATGTTTCAATCTGGTTCCCCTTTCCGTGTCCATTTGAACACATGTAAGATGCTCCTGGGTATGAGGTAGGAGAGGAACGGTGGGGGTGTCTCTTCATGCAGAGACAGGTTGATGCAGCACAGAGGATGGGGTGCTACTCTAAATCTTGGAACTAAACCAGAACAAGTTCTGTGGACGTCTGCATTTTTTTTTTGTCAGGATCCTGAGAACACCAATAGGTCTTATTGTCCCTGCCCAGCCTTTCTGGGACCTCCTCCAGCCTGCCTGTGGCCTAGGTTTCCATTCCAGCCCAGCCTGGCAATGTCAGCCCCTGACCCAGCCTATGGGGAGCTCTTGACCTGCAAGATTTTAATTATTTTCTTTGTCTCTCTGGAATCGGCATGCTTTTTGTAACTGGAATTTTGTGAAAGAGTCATTGCATACAAGTGGGTTTAGGGATGCCACCTCCTTGGAAAAAGTATCACAGGTGATTATTACTTTCTTCCAAGGCTTTCAACGTTAAGCGCTGCCTTAGAAGGTGCCAGGTTGCCACTTCTACCTTTAGCTGTAGGTATTAGTACAGTTTATGAAGCGTGCAAGGGAAAAAGCACCCAAATTAAACCAAAACAAAACAAAACCAAAATCAAAACCAAACAAACAAAAAAACCCCCAAAACCCCAAAACCAAAAAAATCCCAATGAAACAGTTTTTTCACCACTGTCCTCCAAAAGAGCTGAACTGGGATTGCAGATTCTGTACCAATTGCCAAGATGATGCTTTGAACATGGTGAAAGTCCAGCACATGCAGCCTGGGTAGTGTGGAATATTTGGTCCACACCCTGCAATTTTGGATGAGGGAGTATTGTGTTAATTAAACCATATTTTGTGCAATGTTCTTACTCGGAACATTTATGGGTTTTCTTCTTTATGAATAACCATAATAAGTACTTATTCTTAGTTACTGAGATTATACTGCTTCTTTTTATTAATTTTTTAACTATTATTAGTATATTTTGTAAGAACAGTTTAGTTCATGCATGTTTAAAAAAAAACCAACCTGGATCTTGTGTTCCAGCTCTCCGAAGGAAAGCGAGCACGTTCCAGCACTGGAGTAAATTAAATGGAAAATTCAAAAAGGAATAATGTGATGAGGTTCTCATATAGGCATAAAGATCCCAGTGGCTTTTCTGCTAGGTGAAGACACAGAGTAAGAGCCTGGTCTCGTAACCAAATGTTAGAATTTTTCATCTTTAAATACATGCACAGCATTCATTCTCTGCTCTAGTCCCACTCACTCTGCTTCTGATATCTACATATACATTTATCCCCAGTGCTAGCATGAGGAAGAAAATTGCCCCCATGAGGATTTTTGGCCCAAATCCAGACATTTAGCAGATTCAGAGAGGTTAGGAAGCTAGTCACTTCAGCTCCTCCCTGCAGTTTATAGAAAGCAAAAGAGAACTAAAGTCATAGAGTCATAGAATCATAGAATCACAGAATCATAGAATCACTAAGGTTGGAAAGGATCTCCGAGATCATCAAGTCCAACCATCAGCCTAACACCACCATACGTACTAGATCATGTCCTGAAGTGCCACGTCTACACGTTTTTTGAGTGTCTCCAGGGACGGTGATTCAACCACCTCTCTGGGCAGTCTGTTCCAATATCTCACTACTCTTTCCGTGAAGAAGTTTTTCCTAATATCCAGCCTAAACCTTCCCTGATGTAACTTGAGGCCATTCCCTCTCGTCCTGTCGCTTGCTACTTGGGATAAGAGACCGCCACCCTCCTCACTACAACTTCCTTTCAGGTAGTTGTAGAGAGCGATCAGGTCACCCCTCAGCTTGGCCTTGTTAAACCTCATACAGCTGACCTCGGCCCATCGATCCAACCTCTCAAAGTCTCAAAGGTCTGAATTGCTTCTCCACATTCCCAACTTTCTCCAAAGAAAGAGAGAAAGAGACATTAATTGAGCTAAGCTAGTGATGTCTACGGTACCTTTAACCGCTATTTAGACAACACAGACGTCCTAGAAAACTACATTTCCCTAAAGCCTCTAGGAGTGTATTGACACTATCAAATAAAAATGGATCACAGAATCATAGAATGGTTGGGGTTGGAAGGGACCTCAAACATCACCTAGTTACAACCCCAGTATTGGAAAGCTGCGATTAGGTCTCCCTGGAGCCTTTTCTTCTCCAGGATGAACAAGCCCAACTCCCTCAGCCTGTCCTTGTAGAAGAGGTGCTCCAGCTCTCTGATCATCTTTGTGGCCCTCCTCTGGACTCGCTCCAGCAGCTCCATGTCTTTCCTGTACTGGGGCCCCAGAGCTAGACATAGTACTCGAGGTAGGATCTCACAAGAACAGAGTAGAGGGGGAGAGTCACCTCCCTAGACCTGCTGGCTACACTGGTTTTGATGCAGCCCAGGACACGGTTGGCTATCTGTGCTGCCAGCGCATACTGCTGACTCATGTTGAGAACCATCAGAACCAAGTGAGGATTACTGAGGTCAAGTGGCACTGATTGTCCAATATCCACAGTACTTAGCGACAGAGCTAGTTGGAGTGTTTTAAAACAGTCAGTGTACATAAAAAGCTGCTGAGGTCTAAGGTGGAGTCTTAAACTTGGTGCATCTAGTAGGAGAAAACCAATACCTGAACCTTTCAACATCCCCTGAGAAGCACTAAGACCGTTCATTATTTAGAGGTAGGTGGGGATGTGTGAATTGATTCAAATCTTGAAATGGGGGTGATCTTGACTACAGTCCCACTTATGAAGAACAACTGCCCATGGAGGAGTCCATCTCCATAGCTCAGAGCTCATAGTTAGACATCCTATGTTGGATGAGGCATGTATGTAACCTACACTGCCTTTCTTCTGCCTGACTTGCTGAATAGCTTATGCAGCTGTTCCCTTGTCTGTGCTTTATAGAAGGGACACACAGTTCATGCCAGGAACTAAATGAAATGTTAAACATGAACATGGAGAATTGCAACACTTAAGTAACTTTGAAAGTATGGAGTTGAGCAACTTGCAAAGGTCACTCAGGAGATCCGTGGAAAACTTGGATTTTAATTGGGTCTTCCACAGTACAGGAAAGCCTAATTCCCTGTTCCCTTTCTTCCTCAAACCGAGCCAATTCTATACCTTCTCATGTACCTCACACTGGCACTCTTTTCTTTCCTTAGTGCTTCTTCCGGTCTTTGACCCTTCAGATCCTTGTTTGATATTTCTGGGATCAGAGTAAGAATCAAAGTATTGGGCATCAGGGAGCTCAAAGGCACAAGGACAGCAAGTGGGAGAAGATATTCTAGTGGGAAAAGTCCAGAGGATGTTTTGTACAGCCAGGGTATGAAAGAGCTTCTGGTGATCCTGTCAGCACATTTCATTATTAATGTCCATGTTACATTTATAGCAACCTTCCCATCAGGGACTGATATAGCAGTCGGTTATCTTGGCCAGAAATCCTGAGCTCCTTTTCAGGAATTAAAATTAAAGGAAACATAATTATGTGAACTCAGAGCTATTCACTGAGGTCAGTGAAAATAAGTAACAAAACATCTTTCCAGTAAAGAGGCAAAGAGGACAAGGGGATTATTACTGCAATAGAGAAGGGAAAAAGGAAAACATTAAGAAAATATGCTATTGTGCAGAAAAACAGTAAGAATTACTTTGTAAAAAGCCATATTTCTGTGTAGAAAGAAACCTAAAAATTGGTGAATGACAGATAAAGATATTAATGGCTATCAGTAAGAGAGAAAACATGAATATAGGGGTATGGAAAGAGAACTATTAGTCATATAGAAGGATCTATTTTAAATCAGATGAAAATTTCTTTGACTTCAAAGGGTTAAATAATGGTAGAAAAGAGAATAATTAATTGGGAAAAATATGAAAATTATTTGTAAATATTAATATCTTGTTTGAAGGCTACCATATTTCCTGCTTCTCATGTCATTTTTGTAGGATTTTTCTCTTCCTCTCTAAGAATATCTAAATAGGAAATAAAATTTAAAATCAATCACAAAAGCCACACTTTCAGAGCCTTGAGACTCCTGACAATGTATTTGGGAGTTCCTCTGAAAAAAACACCCTGTAACAATGAAGTCTAAGGTGGAGTCTTAAACTTGGTAATGAAAAGCTTCACTCTACTATCAAGCATCCCACGTGGCTCTGTGCTGTAATTGAGAATCAAATGAGATATTCAAAGAAGTAGCATGCTCAACTTTCATTCAACCACATTTGTGAAGAAACTCTTTGTGACTCCTTTAATTAATCCTCTCATTTTGAATACACCTGTCACAGTCTCTAGAGGTAGAGGTTCCTTCTACAGTACATAGATGAAAAGAGGCACAGCTACACAACAAATGAACATTGGGGTGCCAAACTGCTGACAGCAATCAGACCATCTGCATACAAGGCCTACCCTACCAAATCATAGAATCATGGAATCTTTAAGGTTGGAAAAGACCTCTAGGATCATCAAGTCCAAATGTCAACCCAACACCGCCATGTCTACTAAACCATGTCCCAAAGTGCCACATCTACATGCTTTTTGAACACACCCCAGGGACGGTGACATTTTACTTGTCATAGTGGGGAAGGGATCATAACTGGGAAACAGCAAGCTCGTTTTACTCAGTTTGATTTGGTGGCCAAGATTTAATCAATCAGATATAATGTCAGGCTTCTTTGTATTACATCAAATATCTAGTTTTCATATGGATCAGATTTTCAAGAGAGTGTGATCAAACTGAAAGCCCACCTAGCCTAGTATCCTGAACACTATGCAAATAGGAAATGTTTACAGAATAGTATAAGAAGAGAGAAATTTTCTCTTGAACCTATTTCTCTATAGCAGGCTATAGCTTATTGACAAAGAGCATTTTGTATTACACAGCTTTAAATAGATTTTTTTTCCTCCAAGAATATTATTCTGTTACTTTCTGAACCAAGTAAATTAATAGCAGCAAGTAATTATATGGGTTAATTGCGTGAGCACACACTTCCTTTTCTTTTTGCATCTGCTCTTGCCTCTTTTTGGTTTGGGTTTGGAGTGTGGGTTTTGGTTTTTTTTGTTGTTGTTTTGTTTGTTTTGTTTTGTTTTGTTGTTTGTTGGGTTTTTTTTGTTTTGTTTGTTTTGTTTGTTTTTTTTATTCCACTCTCAGAGCTAATAATTTCATTTTTATTCCTGTATTGGAAGAAATAACAATTCACTTTTATCATGCTACTTACAGGCTTAGTCATGTCTTACCTCAGCAGTCTCTCTTGCAGTATAAAGAATTCAGTACAGTTCCCAATATTATGTTCGCTCTTCTGACTGTTATTCAGAAGACATTCTCATGGAACTGCCTGTACTCACTTCACTTACATTTTTGGAAAAATGATTTCATAGTCATATAATGCCACAAGACTTTTCCGCTATTCTTCACACTCAGTTTTCATTTTTCCTACCTGAATAAGTTTTTAATATAACTAAATTTGTCAATTCATTATTTCTCTCTCTGCTTAATCTTTTAAATTTTGCTGACTTCCATGAGCTCCAGCACAAATCTCTGCAGAATTTCCTCTTCTTAGGTCTGAGCTTTGTTAGAATGATTTAAAAAATTGATTACTTTCTCTTACTCTTGCCTCTTTTTCGTGCACTTCTTCGTTAATTAATGGATTTTCCTTCTCATGCTTTGCCACTTTTTTTTTTTTTCAGGAACATTTGATGGATGATGGTATTGAACTATTTTTTTTTTCAAACTGAAGTGACTGCATACACAGGATTTCCTCTGTCCACTTTTGCTCACTTCTTCAAAGAAAATTCTGAGGCATGACTTTCCTTCACAAAGGGGACCCCTTTATTAAGTCTTCCTTGGTATTTACTTGTTTTCTTGATTTAAGTTAGAACAGAGTTCACATCACCTCCCAGCTTCAAACTAACAAAGAAATTTTCTCAGTACTAAGTAAAATTGGTATTAGACTACTGGGTTAGTTAGCTGCATATGGACCTGGAAGACTGGATATTTAAAAACATGATCAGTCTTCTAGAAAAAAAAATCAAACCATTTAACAAAGTTCCTCTCATCTTAAGCTACTGAAATTTTAGCTAAGAAGCGAAGAAGAAGAAGAAGCATAAGTTGTCCCAAAGGCAGTTCTTCATATTCTGACATGGGATTATAAATGAAATTTTGATGCTTTTTCCACATACAAACGGTTTGAAATGTTCCCTGCATTTCCAGTGGTGCTGGTGGACTTTCCCAGAAATTCCTCTTCTCCACCAGGAAACTGAGAACCTGGCAGACGCCACCAACCAGAAGAGCTCTGCTCAGTGATTCTAATTGCAGTTCTAAAGTTATATTTTGTTTCTTCTGTATGCTTTCAGTTCTTGGTAAAATTAGTAGAATTATTGATTCTCACTGATTTAAAATAGAACAATATTATCTTAATCCTCTATCTGCATAATTTGGACTGAATCCATTTAAACAATGGTTTAATCCTCTACTGTTTCAATTTATTTCTGAGACCAGAACTATAAAAAATTAAATGTTCCAGAGCTTTTCTGCACTGCATTTTCAATATTTTCTACTCCACATAAAGCAGAATAAACTAAAAGCTCTCTACAATGACATGGAATACTGTAGCATAACACTTACCTGTCCTGCCTCAGACAGGGAATTTTTCTGTTAATCATTTGTGATCATGTTTTTCCAGACTCTGTTTCAATTCTGAGAGACTTTGAACACTTTTTATTGTATCATTTCTCAAATAAACTGCAGTGGCCAGAGAGAGAATTTTAGGACTTTGCCTTACAATTGATCTTTTAAACAAATAAGATGAGGATTTGTTTAAATGTATCAATTTGATATTCTGACTGAATTGGAGAAATCCCAATCAGTTACTCACCATACTAGGTATTAGACTTAACTACTGTGGATTCAAGCTTCTGTCCCAACTGAAAATAGGGTATTTTCCTACACACAAGGGACACAAAGACGTAGTGGTATATTTCTAAAAAGGCTGTTGCATTTATGGCACTGGTTTTGGTCTATACAAACAGGGTGTACGGGCTTACTTGGATTTTGGTTTATATACTTCAGCATAGAAATTGCAACTTATACACCCCAAATAAAAATTTCAACTTCAGTAATTGCCCACAGCTCTTGCTGAAATGAAGAAGTGCCTAGCTTCTCTTTACCCATCACACCTGAACACAGAACGGACTCTTCAAACAGAGATCAGACAACTGAGCTTCCAGCTTTCTTCAAACATAAATAAAGTGCAGCAACATGCCAGTTCTCACCTCCACCTCCAATCTCCTTAACTCATATGTATTCAGACATGACCCCACCTGCAGATAAACAAAACCTCAGACGGGGTTGGAGCCCCCGATTGCCATTGACTCTTCACACTGCCCGTGAGAGAGAAGGAATCTGTTAAGTCAGTTTTTGTTCCTGTCTGCCCAGTTTCTCTCACTCCAGTGGTTTCTCCATCACAGCTACCAGGAAAATGATAATTTAAAGCAGATGTGTTAAAGTGGGAGGGAAGGAAGGAAGGACAGGAATTGCAGTCATCAATCAGGGCTGCCAGTTCAGCCCAACTTTTCCATTTAGTTGAAGGCATGTCTTGGAATATGAGGAGAAATGGTTTACACAATGTGGAAATCTTGGAGTGTAATAACATATTTAATGCTGTTGACTAGTTCAGATAAGCCTTATTTCAGTTAAACAAACAGAAAGAGAGAGTTTGAAAAAAGTAATTATGTCAGTGGCATGTCGTGAACAACATGTACCCCCGGAAGCTCTCATGTCATAACAAAATGAATATAATTTCAAAATCCTGTTAACTCCTTTCTCCCTTAGCAAAACACCAGGATTTACAATGCAAACATGCGCGTATCTATTTATCAAGCATGGATGAAAAATAATCTTTTCAGCATAGTTGCAAACAGTTCTATTATCATCAGCATTAGTATGAACTGCCTGGTGATAATACATCTACGAATACACTTGCCTAATTAGAGTATAAGTAAATACTTCGTGAAAGTAGTTTTGTTGCTATTATAAGGGCTTTTTCCACATACAAACACAGCTTACACAGAAGACGTTTGATTTCAGCTACTGAATTTATAGGTTTGTTTTTCCATCAAGCCTTCAGCTGCTATTGAACTATTCTTTGTAAATAGGCCTGTGTTCAATCCCCTGTGTCGTTTGAAGTAATTACTGATTTAGGCAGCAATTGCAAGTGACAGAATTTTTAATTGCTAGATGGATGACTAGATGCTAGAAATAGGCAAAGCACAAAAAAAGCACTTGGGAAATCCCCCCGCACACTTGTTCTCATCTGAACGGCAGAGACAAGGTCAGGCCTGTCTGCTTCATGATTAGGGGCGTCTTCCTTGTTTTGTTCACGTACTTCTTCGTGCAGAGACACCCTGTGACACCGGGGAATCACCAACAGGACATTTTCCTTGTCAGCAATGTTTTGCGATTGGATTTAATGCACTTACTTTTATTCAGAACAATTTAAAAGAATAGCTGGTCCCTTAGACGCTGTTGAAACAGCTGCGATCTCCAGAACATTTTCTTACTTATTCAGTTAGATTATTGCCAGAAAACCAGTGCAAGGTTAGGAGAATCAGGAATGTTAATCCATCAAAACAAGGCTGTTTGTAGAGCATTATGATCACTATTTCCTGCATTTGTGTGATTAGAAATCTGTAGGAAAAGGAATTCATTTTCAAGGATGTTTAGAAGTGGTGTCCAGAAGTCTTCTGAGTTAAAAAAAAAAAGGTTAAAACCACAGAATCCCCCCCCACTAAAATGTGGCAGATCTTCAGTGAAACCAAAGGAGGGGAGCTGCTTTTCCAGGCACGTTATGGAAGTCTGTAATAAAGTATTGTAAGTAAACATATGTGCCTTATTTAAGAACCGCTAAGGCAGCACTGACTCGTGCCATTTCTTTTTCATTCTTTTACAAACAAACTGTAAAAGTCGGATTCCTTTCTCAAATTACCACCGCTCTGTTAGAGTTAAGGAAAAAGAGGAAATATGGTTTAAAGGATTTTTTTTTCAAGAATTATGTAGTAATAATATATTTTAATATTTAAAACATAGTTACTAGATTTCCCACAAATGTTCACAGTATCTTGCAACAATTAGAAATTTTCAACACACGCAACCACTCAACCACCCCCACTCCCCCCACCCCCCTTCCCAGGAATAAGAAGTTAACTTTGCTAGAATTAGGAGACCAGTTTCACTGCATTTTTTTTTCTTTTTTTTTTTTTTGGCTATAGCTCTAATAGCTAGAAACCTTTTTTTTTTCAGAAATGAAAGCTGAGATACTCATACTAGAATTTATCCTTGATGCTATAAATAGGAGTTTAACTATGCCAAACGTTGTAAGATCCACAGTAAAATGATGAGCTTATTGGGTAATGCTGATTTCATAAAAGTCAAAGTTACCCAAAGTATTTCTGTTGGTTTATTGTTTCATATGTCTAAATTTTTTTTTTAATTTTTTTTTGTGGTATTGTATTTACATGACAAATTTTTTGTAACCAGGGCGGAGGTGGCTGCAGGGCTGGCTTCTGTGAGAAGCTGCTAGAAGCTGTCCCCATGTCCTGAGAGAGCCAGTTGCAGCTGGCTCCAAGATGGACTCGCCACTGGCCAGAGCTGAGCCAGTCAGCAACTGTGGAGCAGGCTCCTGGCAGGACCTGTGGCCCCGTGGAGGACCCATGCTGGAGCAGTCCGCTCCTGAAGGTCTGCACCCTGTGGAAGGGACCCACGCTGGAGCAGTTCATGAAGGACTGCAGCCTGTGGGAGGGGCTGCACGATGTAGCAGGGGAAGAGTGTGAGGAAGAGTTGATGGCTGAGATGAAGTGTTGTGAATGGTCTGCAACCCCCATTCCCCATCCACCTGGACTGCCTGGGGGCAGGAGGTAGAAGGGAGTGAAATTGAGCCTGGGAAGAAGTGGATTGCGGGAGGAAAGTTGGGTTTAGGTTTGTTCTTATTTCTCATTATCTGACTCTATTTAATTTGCAATAAATTTAATTCATTACCCTAAGATGGGTCTGGTTTGCCCCGACAATAATTTGTAAGTAATCTACATGTCCTTATCTCAACCCATGAGCTTTTCATTGTATTTTTTTCTCCTGTCCAGTAGAGGAGGGGGAGTGATAAAGCAGCTTGGTGGGCACCTGGCAGCCAGCCGCGGTCAACCCACCGTACTTGCGTAGATTATTTTGCTATTTTTAGTGTCTCTTTTGAATCTTTACTTTTCTTTTAATTTCCTTCTACAGCATAGTCATGCTTGAAGATCGTTAATCTATTTGCTGTAGAGTCCCTTGAGACTGTTCAGATAGTACTTAAGTGTGGTTCTTCCTTATTCACATCATTTTCCTTTACCCTTTTACATACTCTTTGGAGTTAAAAATTGCCTCCCAGCTTTCCTACAATTAGGTATTGTTTATACGTGCCTGGAACAAAATGATTAAAAATGAAGAGAAGCCAAGTATCTTTGGGCTATTGGCCTTTGAATTCTTGTTCTTGGCACTTACTTATGTATGACTTGTGCAGCGTGAAGATCTGTCTCAATCCCAATGTTTCTTACTTTTGACTTCTTATTTTCCGGCATCTCATCAGCTGTTACTCTTCCCACAATTACTGCCAGAGCCATTAGAAACCCAAAGTGCGCGTGTGGTTCCAAGTCCTCACAAAGTGCAAGAAATATTCTTGTGACATTTTGTTCAGTATCGTCCTAATTTAACAAGGATCAGTGCCTGTTACAGCTGCCCAGTAGGGCAAATAGTCTTTGAGCACGCTAAGCAGACATTTCTATTCTTCACAACAGAGTGTGCGTTCTGATCCTGATAATAATGCAAATATCAGAGAATTTGAAATGTAACTACCAAATCGGTGAAACTCAGATTTTATATAAAAGCTTAAAAGATAAAAGTTGTAAAAAGTAAATTCATGTATTAAAATGCTAAGGTTAATGGTATCCTCTGATGATATACCTGTGACCTGAATTTTAAAACAATGTGGCTTTATTTTGTTAGAGTAGGTCTTCTACTGAGTTTACCTTCAGGTGCAAAGATGGGGGAGCTAGTCATGAGCTATTCAATGAGATCTCTACGAAAAATTCAGGTTTTTTGAATATGACATTGCTTTCTCCTTTTCAGCAGAAAAAAAAAAAAAAGTAAATCCCAGTTCTTTGGAAAGCAGCCGCTTGCCTGAATTGTGATAGCATGCCTTCATTCATCTATCAGTGTACGTGACGTACTTGTTAAAGTAAAAAGGACCTGTTTGTCAGTCCTTTGTAAAGTCTATGGGCAACCTGTTCTAGTGCCTCACCACCCTCACAGGAAAGAATTTCTTTCTAATGTCCCATCTAAATCCCCCCTCTTTTAGTTTAAACCCATTGCCCCTTGTTCTGTCACTACTTATGCTTGTAAACAGTCTGTCTCCAGCTTTTCTGTAGGCCCTCTTAGGTATTGCTCTAAGCTCTCCCCGGAGCTTTCTCTTCTCCATGCTGAA
>VWZZ01002388.1:32118-80649 GCA_013399095.1 Psophia crepitans | reverse complement strand
CTCAGCCTGTCTTCATAGGACAGATGCTCCAGCCCTCTGATCACCTTTGTGGCCCTCCTCTGGACTCACTCCAGCAACTCCATGTCCTTCTTATGTTGGAGACCCCAGAGCTGGACACAACACTTCAGGTGGGGCCTCACAAGAGCAGAAAAGGGGAAGAATCACCTCCCTTGACCTGCTGGTCATGCTTCTTTTGATGCAGCCCAGGATGTGGTTGCCTTTCTGGGCTGCCAGCACACACTGCCGGCTCATGTTGAGCTTCTCATCCACCAACACCCCCAAGTCTTTCTCCTCAGGGCTGCTTTCAATCCATTCTCCAGCCAGCCTGTGCTTGTGCTTGGAGTTGCCCCAACCCATGTGCAGGACCTTGCACTTGGCCTTGTTGAACTTCATGTGGTTCAGGCCCACCTTTCAAGCCTGTCCAGGTCCCTCTGGATGGCATCCCTTCCCTCCAGCGTGTTGACCCACCACACAGCTTGGTGTCATTGGCAAACTTGCTGAGGGTGCACTGGATCCCACTGTTATTGTCCCCGACAAAGATGTTAAACAGCGTCAGTCCCTTAGGATATTGCAGAAGTAAAGCAGAGATGCTTTATTGGTTTACAGAAATAAAGCAGAGACGCTGTTTTCAGCCGTCTTGAGACTTAAAGATAATACATGAAAATAAATGGGATTTATCTCTGAAAAATTGAGTAATACCACATAACTTCTGATTTTCCACTGCCTTATATTTATGTAATTTCATTTCTTTGCTGATGTAAATTCTTTTGGACCTGTGATCTGTCACTTGTTCTGGATTCTATTTCTGAATGTCTCGGAATACGTCCAGGCTCAGCCAGACAAGAGGACAATTGCTGCCACCAATTCTGGACATGTAGGAAACTGGCCTAGGAAAAATTTCTACTCTGACATTTTGCTTTGAGACACAGGAGTTTCGAGTCTCACCGCCTGGACTCAGCACCGATGCCAGCTCTCCCAGCTTCCCTGCAAGCTCTGTGGAAATTTGATGTGAATGCTCATTACTTGAGTATATCTGGCAGGGAAGGGTTGTCATTAAACAAGGATCTATGCCACTTTACAGTTTCTAAATTCAGACTAACTTTTAATTCTTGAACATGCATAGAAGTTACTAACACTGTATAATTTTATCTTCATGTTTTTATTGATGACTTTAGAGACTGTTAGGCACTCATTTAGCAAAAAGCAGGTACAACACTATTTCAGGGGCTCTGAATCTTTATAAACTCTATACAAGTCCACTTCTTATGTCAGAGACTGAGCCACTGAACTCTTCAGGAGGTATTTTGATTTTTCATTAAAAAAATTATTATCCTACTGTTTTACTTGTCAATTACACATGCAATGTACAGCAAAGACAAGCTCAGTGCTATAGCAGTTTCTGATAAGAAATGCAACACACTGCAATATCTCCCATCTTTTCTTCTTCTTGGAGATGCCATACAGAAAGACATAGGTGTCAAACATTTGTTGGTGTAATGCTTATCACTAATATCTCACAGCATTTCACAGTACATCTAGATTAGTGTGCTCCTTGCTAAACCTTAACGTTTAGCTAATTTATATCTTTAATTAATTTAGAGCCATAATTATTTAATTCATGTGACAGCTCCTTTATGTGCCTCTAAAACTGCGTGAAGAAAGAAAAGCCGCTGATGGGGATTCCATCATTGCATTGCAAGCACTGTGTTTGACAGTTTTAATTGTTAATTGTGTATTAAATTAATTTTTGCTCATTACAAATGGAATGAAGAATATAAGAATAAAGAACATAAGAATAATTGAGAACAAAAAATTTAATGAATCCAATAGAGCAGGACAATTTAATGTTATTGTTTAATAAAGAGTCATCTGAGCTCTTGGAACTGTGATGAAATTCACCCTGGGCAAAATCCAGGAACAATGCCCACAGGCCGTTTAAATTCAAGTTATATCACTGTATCAAGTCTTGCTAACTACAGTCACTTTTTCAGGACACAACTCTCCCCATAGGAAGTAAATCCCAGAATCATATAAATCCAAATTACAAAATGAGAATAAGACGAGGTCCGATAAAACTTATATTATAATTTTATTTGTTTCTGCTCCCTTCTAATGCCTCATGAATTTGAATACAGGGTGTTTCTGAAATCCTGAAAATCATTCAAGATCTTTGAAGTGTATCTTTGCATGCTTTTTTGTAGGTATTATCTTGAATAATATTCCTTGTTTTTTGCTGGGGAAAAGGGAGAAACTTAATCTCACAGTGAGAAATATGCTGACCTAAATTTTTGCAGAGCATTAGACACTTCTGGCAGGTAACTCACGAGATCTACTTTTATTATTTAAGGACGTGTGGTGGGTTGACCCTGGCTGGAGTCCAGGTGCCCACCAAAGCCGCACTATCACCCCCCCTCCTTAACTGGACAGGGAAGAAAAGGTATAACGAACGGCTCGTGGGTTGAGATAAGGACAGGGAAAGGCTGTTCACTAATTACTGTCCTGGGCAAAACAGACCAGACTGAGAGAAGAATTCATCTAATTCATTACCAAGCAAACACACAGCAGAGCAGTGAGAAATAAAACCACATCTTAAAACACCTTCCCCCACCCCTCCCTTCTTAACTTCACTCCTGATCTCTCCCTGCTCCCCCCCAGCAGCACAGGGAGATGGGGATGGGAGTTACGGTCAGTTGATCATGCATTCTTTCAGCTGCTTCTTCTTCCTCTGTGGGAGGACTCCTCACACTTTTCCCCTGCTCCAACGTGAGGTTCTTTCCACAGGCTGCAGTCCTTCACAAACTGCTCCCATGGGTCTCTCCCACAGGGTGCAGACCTTCAGGAGCAGACTGCTCCAGTGTGGATCCCCCACGGGGTCACAAGTCCTGCCAGCAAACCTGATCTGGCCTGGGCTCCTGTCTCCATGGATCCATAGGTCCTGCCAGGAGCCTGCTCCAGCGCCGGCTTCTCATGGGGTCACAGCCTTGTTCAGGTGTCTCCACCTGCTCTGGTGTGGGGTTCTCCATGGGCTGCAGGGGTAATCTCTACACCCCATCATCCCTCCTCCATGGGCTGCAGGGGGACAGCCTGCCTCACCATGGTCTTCACCACGGGCCGCAGGGGAGTCTCTGCCCTGGTGCCTGGAGCATCTCCTCCCCCTCCTTCTTCACTGATCTTGGTGTCTGCAAAGTTTTTTTCGTCTTCTCACTCCTCTCTCTGGTTGAAAAAGCTCCCTCAGTTGTTTTTTTTTGATTTCTTGTTATCCCAGAGGTGCTATCAATGTTGTTGATGGGCTTGGGCTTGGCCAGCAGTGGGTCCGTCTTGCAGACAGCTGGCATTGGCTCTATCTGACACAGGGGAAATTTCTAGCAGTTTTTTGCAGAAGCTGCCACCCTTGTGCGTGCCCCCCCCCCAAACCTGGCCACACAAACCAAAAAAAAAGGATGAGAGAACTCAAGTCCTAGAAAGGGACATTTTTCTCTGTAAACAATGAAGGGATTCTGGATAGACCTTTGGATGTCTACAATGTGGGCTACTGCATGTGGAAAGCTGAATCCTACCCAGAATGGCAGTTCATTTCTTTTGCTCCACAATTGCATAATGATTCAGAATACACTAAAGATTTTACAGCAAAAACAATGCTATGGTCTGCTGCATGATTTTTGTTGGTTTGAGTTTGGGGTTTTTTGTTTGGTTGGTTTTGTTTGTTTGTTTAAGATCTGTTAACTTTTAGTCCTGAAAAAGTTTACTGACTTTCACACAGAGGAAACAGTGCTTTAACTCCATTCTTCTAGGATGTTTCAGTGCTGCACATCACTTTCACAACAGGGAACATGCATGAAGATTTCCTGCAGTAAGGTAGAAGATGTCACATATACAGTTAAAGACAGGTTTATGCTTGATTTTGATCCTTAGTTGTAAGATCCGAACAAGGTATTTTCTCAGGTGATCCAGAAAGATCTGGAAGTGAAATCAGCTGATGTGTTGAGTCAGCACATTTCCACTGGGTCTGTACTTTGGAAATTGTTCTTGTCTCATCTATACAATGTGCACTGGGCACATGCCTGGTGCATAATGTGAATTAAACATGAAGTATTGAAATGATATTTAGATGAGGCACAGTTCTAAAAGTGGGAATCTGTTCATGGATGAATTTCATCATAAGAAAAGAAAGACTACATGGAAATACAGTAGCCACATTAAAGAGGGACGTAGCACCTCAGAAAGCACCTCGGTTTAAGCAGTACACTAAGCGTGGCAACGTGCCAAAGAAATAGGTTTATATTACTGCCCTATCCTTCAGGTGAGGAACCTGAATGGCATGAAAAGTATGGCTTGGTTAAGGCTGTGTGGGGACTCATAACGCAATTTCAAAGGTCTACGTAGGCACAAATCCTCCCAGCCACCTGCATTTCAGTCAGACACACATGGAAGTTTCCAAGGAAAAGGTAGTATTTTTCAGGGTGTTTGCGTGATGGAAAATGGCAACAGGCACGATTGCAAGAGGCAAAATTGCTTAGCTCCACACTAAGTATCAGGAGACATTCTTTGAAACTGAAACAAGGGACCTGCACGTGTGTTCATGTGTACATGCAAGCACAGAGAAATGCTTAAATTTTTTTTGCAGTCAAAAATGTAATATTATTGCCCTCAGAGGAGAGGGCCTTCCCATTTTACTTGGACATAAGAAGTAAAATATCCACAGGAAAATACGTCCTCAAGTTTACGTCCAAGAAAAATACAACCACCTCTCACAAGCCTCACCAATTCATGAGGCAACATATGCCTGTCATGCCAAGGTGAGGATTCTTCTCATTACATGCAGATGACAAATCAAAATACCAGGATCTGCTGTCTTCAAATGGCAAAGTAGTTCTCCTTTATTAGGATTTTTAGAAGCCTAATGGATGAGAGCTGTCTGCCAGGAAAGCTGTTGGGAGGCCATGAAAAATCATCCCCATCCACTGCAGTTGTTTCTCTCTGTTAATAGGAGATTTGTACGTGGTACTGGAATGTGCATACAGACACTGTTTGGGCACATGTACATTAGAATCATGGGCACATTAAAACTACAGACAGAGGCACGGTAGGTAAACTGACAGATATCAGCTGATAGATGTCCATGGTGTTTGATTGTGATACTGGCATGCTCCCTGGGGTACACAGACTTCGGAAAATACAATGCTCAGTAAGACCTAGAATGTGTAACTGTTGTTAAAAGAGTTCTCACACACAGAAGTACAGTGGAAAAAACCAGTTTGCACACCCAAGACATTTACAGGTACTGTTCTGATGTGGTCAAGATTTCTCCTCTGAGAAGAGGTGGGCAGACAGCCTGAGAGCAAGGCTTGGGGGAAAGGAGGAGAAGTTCATGTTAGAATCTGGCAGCAGAGAAAAGGAATTGTGAAAAATAGTCTGGCGAAGAACTGAGTAGAAAACCACTAACAGAGCAGCGTGCAGCAGGGAAGGAATGGTTGCTAGAAGCTGGAGGGACTGAGCATCCATGTGTCTGTAATCCTGTGGCTGTCACTACCCAGAGAGTCCTGGGAGTGTCCTGCTGAATCCTCTCCAATACCATTTTGGGAATCTGATAAGTGACTATTGTTACTTTTTGCCTAAAACAGAGAAGCCCAAGTATAATTAGACGGAGGGTGTGCACTCCGCCACAAACGTGACTGGGGTGTTTCGTGTTGTGATGGCACGTTTCCCATTCTGTAATCTTTATCCTATGTAATTTTAAGGATTGTTTTTAAACGCTAAACACTAATGAGTGCCCTGACTTCTCAGAGCACAAGAAAGAGGCGAAGGATAAATTCCATTTCCTTTCTAGCTGTTGTGGGGTGGAAGGAAGGGCACAGCACTGCTTCTGGTAGCCCAGTATGCCTGCTCCACCGCTGACCCCCTCTGAGCCTGCGTTCAGAGAAGGCTGAGCTGCTCCCAGCCTCAGCTCAGACCCTCTCTCGGTTCTGGTGCGGGTAAGTCGAGGACGAGGTTTACTTCTCCTTACCTGGTACATCTGCTTCTTTGTGTATGGGTGAAGCTGTTCAATATTCATTTTCTTAGAAGTGGGAGGACTTAAAGAAGAGTGATGAATGTCCCATGGGCAGAGAAAAGATAATGGGCAGAGATACCATATTCTGAGGCTTTAAGAAGGAACGCAAACAAGAATACATTACAGGATTAAGCTACCAAATGTAAAATATTATTTGTAATTAACCTTTTCAAGTAAGATTTTTCTGTGTGCCAAAGAACATTGATAAATCTGGCTTTTAGTTTTAACCAACTTTTTGGTTAACTGATAGCATGAGATGGTTATATACCACAGCTTCAAGCAGGGGGAGAAGAAGGGAAGTATGAAAAAAGTATGAAAAAAGAAGTATGAAAAAAAAGAAAAAAAAGTATTATGAGAGATTTAGGGAAACATAAATGTTAATGGCAGGGGACAAGGACAGAATTGATGCAAAGCTGTAAATTCTGGAAGTGGGGGAAAAAAGCTAAAGGATAATCCAGTGGGGGAGGAGACAGACCGGAGGAGATGCTTGGTGGAGGAGTGACTGCTGAGATGACAGGGTGGAAGATGGGAGAGATATATAGAGAGCTGGAGCAGGGAGGAGATTCTTGGGGAAGGAAACAGGAGTACAAGGAAGCACATGTAGAAAGGAAGGCAGAAGAGAAGTCTGGCAACAAACTGGAGGCTGCAGCTGCAAAAGCCACGCAGGAAGCAATCAATGGGACTCCAAGAAGACCAAAGGTAGAACAACAGCATTTACATAAGAAGACAGGTCAGAAAATATCCAGATTAATGGAAATTTCAGTAATATTTTTGTTTCCTTCCTTTCCCTTTTTTCTTCATTTTCTGACTAACTTTAGAGAAGGAGAAACTTCACAGAAAGCCAAGCAAAGAGGCTTATGCCATGGGATGCCTCTTGAGTTAGTACATGTGGGACATAGCTTTATAGCTCCTGTCGTACTGACTCACCTTGGCTCCTGTTAATGCTCTGGTACAGCTTTTACCTTAATTATAAAAGGCCTTGGCAGAGAGGCTGCTCACTGTTGCTATTTGCTGTAACTGTCTGGAAGGGCATGCCTCAATCTGCTGTTCAAATAAAAAAAATTAATACAGTGCTTAAAAATGTAATACTTTAATAGTTTTTAAAAGCACTTTAGAGAGTTCATCACCACTGTGGTAAAAGGGCAGGCAAAGGAAGTGATAGCACTGTCACTTGACTCAGATGTTCATTTAGACAACAAAGTTCTGAAGCAAAGCCTGTTAAAAAGCATCTCATGAATTTGAACATCTGTATTCACATCTGTGATCCTCCATTCCGTCCTGTCCTGTGCTTTGTGTAAATAATAAGCCTAAATCTGTAGAGTTATCTCTAGTATGAAACTCCTTACCTGGCTTCCAGTGGGTTATGAGGATTAATGGGGATTAGACTACGTTTGGCAAGAGCTCTTGCAAAGAGCAAAAGCAGTCACGCTTGTTCTGGGTTGGCCACAGGGACCTGCCACACTGCCTCCAATTGCAGGGCTATTGCAGAGGTAAGGCAATCAGAGGCAGAGGCTGCTGTTGAAAGGATTTCTTAGACCCTGTCTTTCTTGCAAAGTGTGTGAAAGGCTATTATCTCTGTTTTACAATTCCATATCTCTTGAGACATCTTATCTACCAAGGAGTTTAAAACTTCCTATTTCTGCACCTTCCTATTTTTCATTGTGGCTGATGGAAGATCAACTGACTCGCAGGGCACTGGGCAGGCAGGGTTGCTATAGGGTTGCTACAGCAACTTGATTTTTCTGTGAATAAGGAGGCACTTAGCAGGCTCTTCTGCTGCTGTCCAGTTCCTGGTGGCAAAAGTAGTGAAAGCAGCTCCCTCTCCACACAGGTATGTGACTCTGCTCCTGGACTAAACGCAGTCTCTCAGCATGCAGTTGGACATTGTATTAATTTCTTGCAAGCAAACTGTTGCATCCTATTCCTAGCAAAGTGCTCTGACATGCTAGGGTTAATAAAAGCAAAGAGAGATGCCATTCAGCCTCTATTTCTTTTCTGTTTATAACTCTAAGAGCAGCTCATCTACTAAAATTTAGGAAGTAAATATACTGATAAATTATTTCACTTGCATATTAATATTTTGATAATATTTAATATAGTGCTAATACTTCCTTGTATAGCCCCATTAAAAATTAATATATTCACATTTTAAATTGTAAAATAGGTATAATAATTTGTGATTGATATTTTATATATAAAGGCCTGTCATATGAAGGATTTATATATTAATTATCAAAAAATAAGTATGAATGAATAGAAATAGCAAGTGTATGGCTGATCATAAAATGTATGTTTTATAAGTAAACTTTTTATCTTAAATAAATTTTGATATGTAAGTCCTGAAATGAACTCAGTAGATATAGCATAGTCATGTAAATATTAATAACTTGTGTAATATTAGTTGTCTAATTTGGGGGATTTTTTTTCTGTCCTCAGCTGATACTTCAGAAGCATTTATATACTTGACACAACCAGGAAAATAATCAGAAATGTCTTTTTTTTTTTAGTTAAATTATTGTATCTTTAAATTACTTTTTGTGTAACTGATAGTTATATGCATATTTCTGTAACACAGTCTCATTTGAAAGAATAATGCCATATCAGCATCAGAAAATGACATAATCTGAGATGAGCTTCTCAGATGGGCATCTATTAGTTGCCTGCTTCGTTCACTTCTAGCGCACAGAAATCACCACTAGTACTTTTTTCTACTGCTTTGTTCTTCTTAGTTTGTAAAGTTTCTTAATATGCAATAATACTGCACAAATTGTCCTCATCACTCAGGACCTTCACCTGCTGCCAAGGTACCTCTTGTGGCAAAGGTGATTATATTGTTCAGCTGGGGTTTTTTATGTGTGTGTTTATTTATGTGTGTTAAAGGTTAGATATGGTACTTAGGGACGTGGTTAGTGGGTAATAGGTGGTGGGGGGATGGTTGGACTAGATGATCCTTGAGGTCACTTCCAACCTTAATGATTCTATTCTATTCTATTCTATTCTATTCTATCCATTTTATACTTTCATTGTAGTAATTAAATATCTTCTCAAATATTTTCTCAAGAAAAATACGAAAAAATTCCTTTTTCATCACACATACAGGAGTAGCGCATTAGCACTTAGAATAAAGAGGAAAAGCATCCCATGGTATAAGAAAATGTGTATAGTAAAGTTCTCATATAATAAAATAGTTTAAATAAAGCCCAGCTCACCAGATCCATAGGGAAAGGCTATAAAAGGTGAAAAACTCCATGGCAGTTGGCACACATTTTCTTGAAACTGAGTATTGCATCCTCACCCAGACTGGTGGGCAAAATCCACACGGTCTGTACCTCCGCTGCCGGCTGGAGGGAACAATCTGCTTTTCTGAGTGTTCCCACTAGCTCCCTGCTGCCACTGCTGCAGTCTCTGAGATTTCCCCTCGAGGGAGAAAGCTTAATCAGGAAGTTTTAATCCTCCAGATGATTTTCTGTGTTACCCTCACTTTTGATAGAAAACATAAGTCTCACTGGCAGAGGCCTGGACCTCCTGATACTATCCCAGCCACAGATCCTGATTCTCAAAGTTGGGCTGGGGACATGGGGGCTGGTTAAGTAAAGCTTTCTTTGTGTGTTGGCCTGATGAAGAGCAGAGTTGGTTTTTTTCTGGCAGCAGGCTCATGGTCTGTCTTTAATGCCTCATATTTGAAGTGACAAACAGGCGCAGGAAAGATCTTCTACATGTTACTCAGACCAAGGACATGTCTCCAAGACTGGAACATATGAACTGAAGGAAAAGGATGTCAATTATTTGGCACATCTGCATCTCTTGAGAAGTCACCAAAAACTTGACCTTAAACTTACCTCCTCATTAATTGGAAAAATCACCTGTACGTATGTTGTTCTTAATTATTACACAGACAAAATTATGGTGTAGCTGGTAGGCAAAAGCTGACATAAGGACTACCCAGTCATTCATCAAAGTTACTGCCATTGTCTGGGATGATTCATTATGGTGACTATTTCTCAACCAGGTATTGCACCAGTGAAGGAGTTTTGAATTACTTCATTATTCTGTGACTTCTGAGCCAAGGAGAAGAGTTTTGCAAGAAGTGGAAAAGTCTCAAGTAGGGATGAGATTTAAGAAATTTCTCTTGACTTTCAAAAGGCATCTGCTTTCAAAATTTCTCTCCCCTACCATTGGAGCCTCCTGTATGTGCCCTCCTCAGGTTTCAGTGATGTCTCTAGCATTAATAGACTGACCCAGCCCTTTAGGTAACAGATTTTTATAGCTCTTTGCTGCTTCAGACTCACCCAGAAGCCTAAGTTATTATATTACAGTTTCTGCATTGGGTTCAGTCCTATGAAGTTCCTTCCTACCTACGTTCTGAGTGACTCTCACATGAACCCACAGGACTGGAAGAATCAAAGTCCGCTCTATCCCTGCCCCCCTTGAGCTTTCTTCACGTTTCCCCTGCTAAAATCACTTGAAATTAAATTTAAAAGTGATTTTGACAACTGAGAAAGGCAGCTGTTTATGCATGCCACAGTCAGTGAAGAATCAATACTTCTGGGGAAAAAATGAACTGAAGCAGCTGCTGGGTCTTCCATGACTTGTTTTTTGCTTAAAGAACTTAGTTACAGTTTGACAGAGAAACTCATCACTGACAGGAGCCAAATGTGTCATGCTGTTTCCACTGTTTCGCTGCCAAGTTGGCCTGAGCCAGTGGTATTTTAGAACGTTTTCCATATCATCAGAACACATCGAGAATCACAAGGGACAGCACCTTAGGTCCTAACACTTCCAAGAGTTGGGAAAACGAAGTCTGGGAGTGGGTAATGAAGGACCTACACAGCAATTTGGAATGAGTCTTCCAAGCTCTTGTGATGAGAAATCAGGTATTAATGCATGTTTTGGAAAATTCTTTTTCAGAGGGGCTGAAAACTGGTTGGTATGAGTTGTTGGAGTATACCTCAAAGCATACACTGGAAAGTCGAAGGCTAGCACATCAGCAGTAAAAGTCTGTGATGTGAGGGGGGCAAAAATGCTACAACATGTCTGCAATCTTTGGCTAAAGTTTCCATTAATGTCAGGTGGTAAATATTTTGAAGTTTTCTCTTTACATTTTCTTTTTGCTTCACAACCTGTTTGCACTTGCCAGAACCTTGTATAACTGTCCTGGTATTGTCGGTACAGTGCACTGATGAGGGGAGGAAGTGAAAAATCTTTTTGGGAAGTTTGAGTGGAATTGTTTTAACATTAACCTTCTAAAAATTAGATGTATAATTTAAGTGAGTCATTTAGATTCTCCACAGTTGTAGGAGATACCAGCCAACTCAGTCATATGCTCTGATTGGGCTGGTCCTGTGTAGAGCCAGGAGTTGGACTCCATGATCCTTATGGGTCCCTTCCAACCTGGGAAGTTCTATGATTCTATGAGACACATCAGTACCTCCAAAGGATATGATATACCCTTGCCTAAAATAAACATTTAAGGTAGATGGGATGAGTCCATGGATGTGTTTATACCTCTCCATTGAGAGGAGAGTACACCAATTCACCTTCCTTAGGCCAGAGGCCTACTTTTTACCTGGATAAAGTTATTGCAAAAAAATATTTGTAATTAACTTTAAATGAGGAAAGAATTATTACTTTGAAATTACATCTTTCTTTTCTTTTATGTGCTTAGGGCTAAGATATTAAAAAGCAAAACTGAAACAACTGAAATGTCTCTATACTTATTTCAAAGTGAGGTGATGACTCTTGTCATATAACTCTGTTTGATCCTTTGGTTTTTGGAAAATGAGGTGGTACAAAGTCTTGGGTTGACTGTTGAACTCGGTGATCTTGGAGGTCTTTTCCAACCTTAAAGATTCTATGATTCGCAGATAACTAGTGACAGGACAAAGGGAAACGGCTGCAAGTTACGCCAGGGAAGGTTCAGTTTGGAGAGTAGGAGAAATTTCTTCTCGGAAAGCGTGGTTGGGTATTGGAACGGGTTGTCCAGGGAGGTGGTGGAGTCACCATCCCTGGGGGTGTTTAAAGAAAGGTTGGATGTGGTACTGAAGGACATGGTTTAGTGGGGAATAGGTGGTGGGGGGACAGCTGTACTGGATGATCCCTGAGGTCTCTTCCAACCTTATTGATTCTATGATTCTATGAATACAAAATTTCACTCCCTATGAAGGAACACCTCCTAATATTTCCAATACATGTGGAGGGACAGAAGTCTCATCCAGTTGGTGGCATATTACACATTTTCTTCTGTAGATAATTCATCTTAATTGTTCTCCCTCTCTGTAGAACTAAGTGCACATGAGTGTTTTGAATCAGAAAGAGTTTATTTGGGGATAGGAGCCATATGTTTTTATTTTTCGTGAGGTTTTTTTTGGAATGCTTTAAATCTTTCACTACTAAGCAAGATACAATGCTTCTTTTGGGACTTAGTAACTGTGGAGAAGCCAAATAGGATCACTGAGTGGTGGCAACAGGATTTTGGGTAGGGAGTGTAGATGCCACATAAGATGATGCCAATAGAATAAGCCAGGTAAACGATCAATCTGTGCATTTACTTATCATAGAAAGGAGATAAACATAATTCCTCACACATTTGTTTCAAAATAGGAGGAGTACCCAAAAGATTATAGAAAATCATATTTCGAATGCTGAAAACATTAACCTCATCTTCTGCCCTGGAGCTTGGCTAGAAGGTTTGGTTTGGTTTGGTTTGGTTTGGTTTGGTTTGGTTTGGTTTGGTTTGGTTTGGTTTGGTTTGGTTTTTAAAGGTTAGAGTCCTCTGAAAAATTCAGAGGGTGGAAAAGTATGGACAGGAGTTTCCTGGAGTTGTCTAGTCTGCTCGCTAACCTCAGCTAACATCTGCTAACATCTCTACATCTGATAAGGGATTAATGTTAAGATTAGTTCCTACCAGCTTTATAACAGGCAGGGGAAGAAAAAACCTGCAAGTTGCCATGACTGTGGAAACACAGGACTATCATCGTGTTGTGATGTACTGTACATCAGAGAATTTCCACAGGAATGTGGGAACATTTATGTGGGCATGTTCAAAATTCAAATTATATGAACCATAAATGTATGTCATCCTCTGATGGAAGGGATCTTAATATGAAAAAAAAAAGGGGGGAGCACTGAGTGTTTAGGAATCTTAGGGCATATGGAAAGATAATAACTCTCCTCATTTGTTTCCTCTGTGTTTAGAAAGCACCCCAAATAAAGTGATCTGCAAGAGACTCCATTATGAGAGGCTTAGAAAAGCCACAAATCATACTCATCTTTTCAGATTTTCTTGTCAGTAGTATGTTTATTCCAGGAAATGTGGGTGGACTTCATTTGGAGTTAACAACTGCATTTATCTCTTTCTGCTTTCTGTGGTTTTCTGTGTCTTCATCAAGCATGTGAGTGTCATCTACACTACTTCTCTTTCTCCACAGTTTCTCCTTGTTTGTCTTTTGTCACACCACTAGGGACTCCGATGAAGTACATAACTTTTTGCTTTTTCTGTCATCGCCCTGTATTTTCTCCTGTATAACCTCTGAACTCTAATAGGAAGCCAGAGAACATAGAAGGACCGTTAAGTACTTATGGTTTTGTTTGGTTTGTTTTTTAAGAAGCAGAAATGACTGATATCTCTCTTAGCTTCAAATCCTTTTAGCTGGTTTCTGCAGCTGAACCTGGCAGTTCTCATTTCACTGCTAAGCACTGCTTGCTAGAAGAGATTTTGCTTATATAGGATGATAATAGGATATCATAAGTCACAAAATTAGCTGATAGAACTCATCATGTATATGTTGAAAACTGAGCTTCATTACACCTGCTTTAGTGCCTTTAGGATTCCAACACAAGGACAGCAGCAGATACTTTCCTCCCGTACGAGTTGGGCACACTGAATTGCGTACGATGCAAATGGAAAAATTGAGCATGGTAGGGAACGTCTCCATGGGCAGGTGTGAGTAACTGAAATAACTTCCTCTTAGAAGAGGCAAATCAGCAGTGAAGAAGGCAATGCAGTCTGGGAGGAAAACTGGGGGATCCCAAACAAGAACATCCTCAGATGCTCCATCAAAGAGATGTCCAATAGAAATAATTAATTACAATATTCATAAAAGTAGGTGTGGGAACCATAGTGGAGGACTCCTACTTTCAGTAGTTAAACTTCATTCTTTAATTAGAGATTAGGGTAAACCAAATTTACTCCACTTTTCAAGGATGTGAAACTGGAGTTAGTCAGGCTCTCCAACGTTCCGTGGCAGCAAGCCTTGTGCGAGGACTCTCCTACAGGTTGCTTTCAAAGGAACAGGATGACTTCCACTCTTTCTTTCACTACTAGGAGATAAAATGTCAAATTTATTAATTTCATCCACCTTAGATTTACTTAGCAGAGGTAGATTAGAAGGGAGCTTCTTCCACAAAAACTTAACTTTCAAATAGAGCAATATAAAAAATAGAACAGCAAACAATCAGTCAAAACACATAGAAAATACCAAATGTAATGTGGATTATAAACTATTCAGTGCTATACCCTGAAAGTTTGAACCTAAGAATCTATTTTTAGGAATATTTTCTCTCCTGTAATTAAATAAGACAAACACAAATCACTTCCTCTTTCTGCTGCCGGAAGAATATTTTAAAACAATCCATTCATTTAATTTACCTGGGATGAGGAGGTATTTAAAAAATATTTGTGTAAAAGCTTGCCAAACTGATTATTGTTAATTATTAGTGGACACTATGCTGGGATGACACTTTGGTCTACATAGATGTCAGTATAAAACTAGCTGATTTTTAGACACATTAAGAAATAGAAGCTTCTGGGATTAAGTTCATTGAGCTTGCAGTGAAAGAGGAAGAGCCTTAGCACTTTGAGAGGAAATGTAATTCAACATGTGAAAAAAAATGCCTTTAAAAATATTCTGACATTTACTGATATTTATTACTTGAAAATATACTCTCATGCTGATTAAGCTGCACATGTGTTTAAGCCTGTATTTTGACAAGGAATGATTGCAGTAGTAAGGCTTTGTTTACGCAGCAGATCATGCTATATAGTAAAGAATATTTGAAAACATTCTGTATCTTAAAGAAGCTGTCAGGAGCTGGTTAGTCATAACTTGCCAATATGGGCAGTTTTAAAGCAAATGGATATTAGAGAAGTGACCAGGAACCAAATAAGTAAGTTACCCTTTTTTCTCCTTGACCTTTGACTCACTTGGATCAAAATTTGACAAAGATTGCAGCTGCTAAGTATATTACCACGAGATGTAGGTAGTGGCTTTTAGTCAGACTGTAAAAATAACGCACACACACACCCCAACACCAGTACAACTTAGCTTTTTCTTCTGGCAAAAAGATAAAGAGGGAACTGACGTCTCTTGGAATATATAAACACTCCCTCAGAGTTTAGAGTCTATGTGCTTGGTGGGGAGATTTAACTGCTTGTCTTCTCGTAACTTGACGCAGGTCATGTGCTAAGTACTTGTACGTTCAGCTGGAAAGTCAGTTGCCCGTATTCAAGGTGAGTCATATGATGCAACATTTAAAATCAGAGGGCTTTCCTTAGAAATACTTTTAAAATCAGTTTGTGGAAAGCTCTTGAAACTACTTATTTTTGCAATGCTGTTTGCAAGAAACGGTGAAATTTTACATGCATTAGTGAAATGCTTTGTTATTATGTTAGCAATGGTATTTTATATTCAGTATTGCTGCCTTTCCCAGTTGCATTCTGTTTTTTTTATATTTAATATTCTTGAAGCCACAGTTCTGGAGTAATGTGAATTTATAAGACATGAATCTTTTTAAAGTGATAAAGAGCATTTACTACTGCAGATAAAAAGCCTGAAATTATAATTTCAAAGAACGTCAAAGATTTAAAAAAAAAAAAAAAAAGCGCAGAAATAACCTCTTCCCTACAAACGTATCTCTTAATAATTTTAGGATTTTTAATCCCGCCATCTGACTTTGGAGAAACTGGAATTATGTTTAAAGAAACACCATGGGTTTGGGTTGAAACTGTTAATAGGAATTTTCTAAACCCATTTTAGTTTTCACTGTACACACTGCTTCTTCTCCATGTAGTTGCTCTCATTTCTGACAATAGATCTCCCTCTCTGTCAGAACTGAAGTAATTCCATGTCCATCAATATTTAAAAATTGCTTTAAGAGCTGAAGAAGTCATTAAATAAATACAGATAATATTCTTTGATTTTTATAAAGGCTTGCTTTAAACTGACATGTACAGAAGCATAAGTTAAGTAGGGAAGAAAAAGTTTAATAACATTTTGCATCCCTCCTCTTATTCAGATGATTATGAATTGTCTTTTCAGAGATCTGAATAGACCATTTCCATTGTCAATATTCTATTAAGGACATTTAAAACAATATTAAAAAAATACATACCCAACGCTCTAGAATGGGGTAAATATTCTTATTAATCCTGTAGTCAAATCTAAGTTTAAATTATACTACAGCCTCATAGTCAATATCTAATTTTGTTATTGTACATTTTATTCTGCCTAAGGTAAATAATCTTTGCTTGAATATGAATTCCCAGACACAACTGTATTCTTATTAGAAATTTCTACTTTAATGTTTATCTTTTACATTCAGTTGTGATAGATAAGAATAGCTTGTTGACTTCTAAGTGAAATTGAGTGTTATGTTGTGAGTGCTCTTCATTGTGGTTGTGTAATGGATCATTTGAATTGCATAAATTGAGATATGTCTAGACTGTTATTGCATTGTGCTTGGTGGGAGAAGGGTGAATATTTTACAATTTGCAAAAGCCTGGAATAGACAGAAGTTATGAACAGCCAGCTGCTTTTGAGCTGTTTGTTGCTAGTGCTCATGAGAGATACCTAGTCTGCCTAACACCAAAAAATTCCATTGGAACAGCTGGTAGAAACTCAGACCGAAGTGTATTTCAGTGGAAGGTGTATTTCTGTTGAGTCTGAAAATCCTCAGTATGTAAGCCAAGAAAAAAAGTCTGACAATGTCTAAAAGCCCTCTGTTAAAACACTTATTGAAGAGAGAATTTCCATTTTAAATATTAAAATGTGTACTTCCACACTTTTTTAAAAAAAATCTGCTAGAATAGATAGCATTGGGGAAAGAATAAACTTGAAATAGATACTACTCAGAATTTGATTTCATTGACAATTTCTGCTTCTCCTTAGGTTTGCTACAATGTGTAACAACAGTCAGTTTTAAATCCCCACACCACTTATACAATGAACTGCACAGCCATATTACAGTTCTGCTTTTGCCAGACTGAAGATCCTGATCTGAACCTACCTACAAAGAAATTAAAGTTGTTCCTAATGACTATCACTTAAAAGTTCTTCAGGTCTAATGACTTTCTAATTTGACTTTGCTTCGAAGTTGGCTGTTAGCCACATTATGCATCCATCCAGTGTATCAAAGAGACTTTAGTAACTTGCTGCTCTTAGAATTCAGTCATCTTTCAGTTATCTTTGTGAAAAGTGGAACAAGTTGCATGAAAAGTTTGGAAAAATGGATTTTTTTTCTTAATGTTATCCCTTTGATGAGTTTCCACTGCCATTCCGTGCAAAGGCATGGAGTAACAGAGCTGGTAGAGAGGAAAGCAACTAAATAAACCTATGGTTGAAGTAAGGTATACCTCCTCCAGCAGAAAAGTCAGGTTTTCAGCTTTAAAGAGACTTCTTGGTCCCCAGTGAAAGTCAAAAACTTTAGCCAAATCTGGTTTCTTTCCTGATTCCTTGTATGTGCAGGTAAAAAAATCAGAGGGTAAAGTTTTGATGTGGGAACCACAAGGAATGAGCTCGTGGCAGGTGGATGGGCTGGCTGACTTTTATAGGATGCGTATATTTCTGAGACGGAAAGTAGTCTTTGGGTCATCCTGATAGCAAGTACCCAAGGAGAAATGATTAACATACCAAACAAGCCCAAATGTACAGAAATAGTCATTGTTAATGGCAAGGGAGCCATAAACTTTTGCTAGTGCAAAAGCCGGCAAAAGGTGGGTTTTCAGTGGAGGTAAAAGGAGCAACCTGGGCTTGGGTATGGGCATGACATAATGGTGAGTTTGGTAGGAGACAGGAGAACATTGCCTGCTGACCAAGGTACCTTATATGTCAATGTGTGTTGTATGTATTCTTTTTTTAATAGAAGGACCTCATAACTGCATTTATGAAAATAAAACACATGCTATTCCTACACCTGCTATACTATTTAGAAATCCATGAAGACTTTTTAGCACTTTAATCTTCACATGTAAACTCCATCTTTCTGTTTTCTTTGCTCTCTGTGTTTGGCCTTGAATGCATAAACTCTGCAGCTACTACCTGCTTTAAAATTGATTCGGAGGTGATCGCAACATGTTAGCAAACAGAAATTGGTAAGAATATGGACAATGACATCTAAACTAGAATACAGCAGATTTTCTGTTAGCTGGAGGTCTAAAGCAAATGACAAAATTGCAAATTTTGTGGATGGGATTCCTCAGCAAGAATAAATTTCAAATAAGGCAGCTTTTTGTCTCATTAATTCATAAATGGTAACGAATAAGACCAAATATCACTGGGAGCTTTTGCTTTACCCTATTTTTCAGCACTGGTATCATTCTGATTTTCTTTACACCACCTTTCACTACGGGCCAGATCTTAGAGATCATAGAATCATAGAATCATAGAATCACTAAGGTTGGAAAGGACCTCCAAGATCATCAAATCCAACCGTCAACCTAACACCACCGTGCCTACTAGATCATGCCCTGGAGTGCCACGTCTACATGTTTTTTGAATGTCTCAAGGGATGATGATTCAACCACCTCTCTGGGCAGTCTGTTCCAACATATCACTACTCTTTCTGTGAAGAGGTTTTTCCTAATATCCAACCTAAACCTCCCCAGACACAACTTGAGGCCATTCCTTCTTGTCCCGTCGCTTGTTACTTGGGAGAAGAGACCGACACCCTCCTCCCTACAACCTCCTTTCAGGTAGTTGTAGAGAGTGATCAGTTCCCTCAGCCGCTCCTCATCAGACTTGTTTTCCAGCCCCTTCACCAGTTTTGTTGCCCTTCTCTGGACACGCTCCAGCAGCTCAATGTCCTTCTTGTATTGAGGGGCCCAAAACTGGACACAGTACTCGAGGTGTGGCCTCACCAGAGCCAAGTACGGGGGGACAATCACTTCCCTACTCCTGCTGGCCACGCCATTCCTGATGCAGGCCAGGATGCCACTGGCCTTCTTGTCCACCTGGGCACACTGCTGGCTCATGTTGAGTCAGCTGTCAACCAGTACCTCCAGGTCCTTCTCTGCCAGGCAGCTCTCCAGCCACTCCGCCCCAAGCCTGTAGAGCTGCCTGGGGTTGTCGCGACCAAAGTGCAGGACCCAGCACTTGGCCTTGTTAAACCTCATACAGTTGGCCTTGGCTCATCGATCCAACCTGTCCAGATCTCTCTGAAGAGCCTTCCTACCCTTGAGCAGACTGACACTGCCTCCCAGTTTGGTGTCATCTGCAAACTTAGTGAGGGTGCACTCTATCCCCTTGTCCAGGTCATTAATAAAGATGCTGAACAACACCAGCCCTGAGATCGAGCCCTGGGGAACACCGCTAGTGACCGGCCGCCAACTAGATTTAACACCATTCACCACAACTCTCTGGGTCCGTCCTTCCAACCAGTTTTTAACCCAGCAAAGAGTGTACCAGTCCAAGGCATGAGCTGCCAGCTTCTCTAGAATGCTGTGCGATACTGTGTCATGTGTCAGCACATGTTGCCAGCAACTGTTGTTTTCCAATGAGTAATTGCAGACTTTTTTTTTTTCCTGAGGCTGAATGATCTTGAAATACAAGGTGTTACATCTTTCAAGGATCAAAATCTAGAGTCTCTATAAGAAGTCTGTAAGGCAAGGGATGGATGAAAGTGGGTGATGCTAAGAATGCAGCTCTAAAAGGAAAATCCAGTCATACCTTTGTCAAGAAGTTGTTGAAACAGTTTTATCCCTTCAATGGTAGATTGTGAACTGACAGAGGTCTGGAAAGATGGGCTTCTTGTAGGTGCCTTCCATTAGAGGCTGCCATTCCCACCAAGGTGCTGATGGACTTTGAGGACTTCCTTACTGGCATAATGCAGAAACAGCCTGAGTAGCTCACACTAGTGGTATAAACTCCTGGTTTTGCCTGAAGTGGGAGCCATGGGCATTGCAGGCTGTGATAAAAAAAAAGGGCTATAGCCTCCTCCCTTGGCACAGAGATATTTTAGAGAAGATGCCTATCTCAGGAAGTGTCAGATGAATAGTGCCAGTTTGCCCTAATGCAACAGGGTCAAGAAAGACAGAAAGACAGAAAGAAACAAAGAAACAAAGACTAATGTCTTTTTGAAAGTTGGAATAAAAAAATATAATGATATGTAACAAGAGACTAGCTTGCCAAAAGTACATGCATCTTTTTTTTTTTTTTTGGCACTGGCTGCCACTGTCTGTCTGGCTTTGACATGTTATCTTCCTACCTACTTCACCTCACGCACTTTGTACTTTGAGCTTTGGAATGTAGTTTTTGTTCACTCTCTCCTTATATTAGCAGCTTCTCTCAGGAAGATCAGTGAGTCTGTTGGGACCAAGAAGTGAGAAAACATCAAGCCTTACAGCAAGGACATTTTTACGTTGTCTACCTGCACCCTGACAAAGGAGAAGAATGGGCTGTAACCGAAACTGTGGGCTCCTCACTGGGGCTGTCATCGGTGCTGTGCTGGCTATCTTTGGAGGACTTCTGATACCAGTTGGAGATAACCTTATAGGCAAAGCAATAAAAAAGGTACAATCTTTTTGGTTTTTTTTTCCCAGTGTAAATAGTTTGTGGTTATTGAATAGTCATTATTTCTAAACCTTTTGTTCTGTTTCTGCTTTTTTTGGTTTTGTACGATATGCAATCCAAATTCCCTGGAAATAGGTGCTGCAGCAATATTTTTTAATATGTTATTTATGTTATGTTTACTTGCTTGCTGTCTTTCATGCTTCACATGAAAAGTCAAAATATTGTTTTCAAGATGTGTTTTCAGTAGTGCAATTTAGACGTGTTTTTTAATTTTTATTTTAATGATGATTGTTTCTAGTTCTTTTATTTTTCCCAATGATGATCCACATGTTTGTTTTTTTGCATTTTTTTCCTATTTTGCTACTCACTCCATGCACTTATCTTCACCTGCTGCAAATAATCTAGTCAAACTTCTGATGCAGAATGTAATCCTATACTTATGTGCATTCAGCTCACATTCTGTGACTATGATCCAAGTCAATCTGCTCCACAAGACTGCAGGATCTGATCATACACATCTTCTTGATTCAAGGAGTTAGGAGAGTAATTGAATTAGAGTGTTGTAGACCTGGTAGACATTTTTTTTTCCTGTGTTTTTCTTTTTTATGATTTTATGTTTTTAAAATCTAGTTTTGTCTTTATAGAAAAATTAAAAGTTAATTTGTTAAATCTTTGGTGAAAAGGGTGTATACTTGAGGGTCTAAATCATTAAGTAATCTGGAGTGAAAGATGATGGAATCCCTGGGGTATCCACCATGGAGATGTGGAGTCTTCTTAGGGTCAATGTAGCCAAGGCGGGCTCTCCTACAGTTAAGAATCTACAAACCTTAAAGTCTTTGTCTGATGGTTAGTCCTCCTAATGATCTGCTGTGTTGCTGGACTGTGGATGTCTTGGAGATACTTATTCAAAAGCCCTTTTGGAGACGGCCCTTAACTCAACAGCTATTGAAGTCAAATGGGGAGGTGGATGCATGAACTGTCAGGAGCTGTCTGTTGAGGTCCTGCCTAAATTCTAGCATTACTTTTTTAAAAAAGTGAAAAAAAATGGCTGCTACATATTTGAATTTTGTCAGCAAATTCAGTGAAAACCTAACTGTAGAGAAATTTTCCAATTCTTATTGCATTTTCATGAAATTTTCAAATCTATAGAGAATAAAAAAAAACCTGACTAGATAATCTCACCCACCTTCCAACATTTTACAAAAAAGTCATACTTTCTACATTTGCAAATAATTTTAATGGATTGACATACTGAGGAAATGGCAAGTTTTCTAGAAAGCACATAATTTTAAAACTCTGTATCTCCTTACATTAAATATTTATGTTGAATTAATCCAGAGTGTTGTCTTACGCCATTAAGTATTTTCAAAACAAATTACACATCTTAGCAATGTTATGTCTTCATCTGTTTAGTTATAACAATGAACCAGTTATACAGCATGGTTTGCAAATGTCTACATATTAAATCATACCTGCGTGAGTTCTTAGTGGTAAAGTATTACAGTAATGTTTTCCTCAACCTCTTTATAATTTTCTGCATTATGATCGTGTTTCAGATGCTTGTACCTATTTCAAGGCACCTTGTTTGGTATATATGAAAAGGAAAATTTGTACCAGTATTCATATAGTAAATTTTTAGACACTTTATTTATTTATTTAAGTAAATGGATAGCTTTTTTTTTCCTAGGCACAAGTCATCCTAGATTATTTTCTTTCTATTTAGTATGCTGACTATTCAGTAAGACCATGAGATCTCATCAATGCTTCTAAATATCTAAAGGGTGGGTGTCAGAAAGATGGGGCCAGGCTCTTCTCAGTGGTGTCCACTGACAGGACAAGGGGCAATGGCCAAAAACTGGAAAACAGAAGGTTCAACTTGAACTTGGGAAAATACTTCTTCACTGTGAGGGTAACAGAGCACTGGAACAGGCTGCCCAGAGAGGTGGTGGTGTCTCCTTCTCTGGAGACATTCAAAACCCAACTGGACTTGTTCCTGTGTGCTCTACTCTAGGTGATCCTGCTCTAGCAGGGGGGTTGGACTAGATGATCTCTAGAGGTCCCTTCCAACCTCTACCACTCTGTGGATCTGTGTAACAAAACAATTCCTTTTCAGAAAAGATATGCCAAGGTACAGCAGCTGAAATATGTGATCAGTTTAGCAGATGCTCAAGAGGGACTTGCATCTGATTTACCTGTGTTGATGAAAGGGCTGCTCAGAAAAACATTTGCTATTCACTGTAGTTACATTTTAGATAAATACAGAGCTGACTGCAATGGAAACAGGTCTGCTGATAAGGGAATACTGAAAACGCATTTTTTTCTGAAATCTTTCACTTTTGGAAATGTCAGTTTCTAAGGAAATGTTTGGTAGAATCAGATCAGGCCCATAACAATTTTATCTGGAATTTCTCAAAAATGGAGACTTCAGGACAGGAAAAAACTGATGTGAGATGTTTTCTCAGATATGGCCTGTAAGCATTTATATTTATATTTCCATTTGGACTCCTATGTGGCAAAGCCTGAACTTAGATCCTGAAAACAAATGTCAAAATTCCATATTTTTAATTTAGGGAAAATCTGTTGCAGATATCACTATTATAAGCAAACTCGTGTCTGAAATTCTGCACAGTCCAAAGCTGGGAAAAAGGCCCCAATTGTTCCTCTGCCTATCCTATTTCAGAGTAAAACCCAGCTCTTTGCACAAGTCGACAGCAATGAAGTTAAGAAGAAATCTGTATTTCCAGGGGAAATGAATGCTGCTATAAAATGTTATTGCTGGATTAGAGTTGAATTTTTTTCTTTTTTAACCTGAATGAATAGTTTTAGGATGCTTTTTACTATAACAAGTCAGATTGTCACAAATCAACTTCTTAGTAAGATTTGGTCAAATCACATAATCATCACTTTACTCTCAGGCAAATGCAGTTGAACTTCTTAGCATCTCCCAACAAATAGGGACAACTTTAATTTCAAAAATCAATGCAATCAATAGTGCTCACCATTTGTGTTCTGCTAGCAGTGGGAGCCTAAGCACGCTTCCTTTAAGCACACATCTTTGCAGCTTATCAAGCCCTGGTAGCCTAATTTCTCCTTTATTGCAGTTATTGAGAGATTAGCCTGAGCAAACACTGCAGGACATATTTTGCTGGAGGGCTGCATACTGTTGTCACAGCAGAGAAAACATCTGCAAGTGTATAGACAACCCCAGGTGCCTCTGGAAGTTTGACAGAGGCTTTCAGGGTAAAGGCTGTTCTCTCGGAGCAGGCGGTGCTGTTCTCCACCCATGAACAATCCATGGGAGGACAACCCAAACAAAGTCCATATAATACATAACACCAAGATCTCACCTCTTCATGTGTCACAGTTTATTAACATACATTGCTATCTTCTCTAACCCCAGACTGCTCTATGCATGTCTCAGATCTTTTTGGGATTAGCTGTTGCTACTCCTGCCTCCAGCAGGTTTAAAGAATTTCAACATTACATACATTTTCTGAATCTTTTAAGAGGCTCTTTAAAGAAAGTGTTGCTTGAAGAGCACACTCAAAATGACACCACCAGCATCTTGGCAGGGATCCACTGAATGAGATGAGTGCTAAGTTATTTCAGCTCTGATACTATTCAGGGAAAGGAGACGTCCCCCTTAAAAGGTGCCTTTGATTGCAGTACCAAAGGGCAAAAAGCTTACCCCAACACTGAATCTATCCAGAGGGGAGAGGTTCCTTTCCGTGAAGGCCTTCGGGGTTTAGAAAAGTGCCCTCGGTAAGTCAGGAGTGAAACATGGAAGCTTTGGAGTCCTTTACAAAAAATATTTTGTTTCAGACTATGAAAATGTAGCTTCTTAACTGACTGCACACATTTTGGTTGCACATTGTCACGTCTGCTATAATAATTATTAGACATTATCTCGTCTAACGTTGAAAAAAAAAATTAAAAGGAAAGGTGAATTCAAAACAACAAATCAGAAAGCTTGTATCTGATATTGTTGAAAGGAGATATTTTGACATGGCTCAATTACTACTTTTTGCCTTTCCTTCTCTTAAAACAATATTATTTATTTAGGCAAAATTCCCATCATATCAGTTATGATAAAACTTTTTTTTTTTCAGCTGACCAGCTTTTTTTCTCCAGCCAAGTCTAACCACAGAAAACCATTGGTAAACAATTTATTTGCCAGAAAAATCTTTATCACTATTTCTGTAAGAGCTTTTGCTTTCTACCTGAGCATGTGAGCTCAGGAGGTCAACAGAAGCCACGTAATCTTACTTAATATATTGAATTCCTGATGAATTGACAATGGAGAATGGTGTATGATTTGCCACAACACCTTCTGTAGAGTCCTCAAGGTTAGTCTCTGCTATTTTTAGAAATAAAGCTATCAATTTTAGCTATTATTATGTTTAGCCATCTGTCCCCTAAATATCTGTTATCTGTGATTGGCCAGATTATATATCCTCAGCTACTGGAGGCATAGGAAACACTTCTAATTTAAAATGGTGTTTGTGACATTCATATGCCACTTCTTTATCTAAACCAATGAAGCTAAAGCAACTCCTGGCTCACAGCAGAACATAAGCAATCCAATCACACATATTCCAGGATTATCAATGACAAACTTGATTGGTTTCCTAATTTTTATGATTAAGGACTGAAAAAAGACTGAAGTTTTGATCCAACAAAACCTGAATAAAAAAGCTATTAATAAGCTAATAATTATCACTTAGAATCATAGATTCATTTAGTTTGGAAAAGACCTTTAAGATTATAAACCCAACTATTAATCTAGCACTGCCAAGTCCACCACTAAACCATGTCCCCAAGCACCACATCTACATGTCTTTTAAGTACCTCCAGGGATGGTGACTCAACCACTTCCCTGGGCAGACTGTGCCAGTGCTTAAAGAGTAATAAATGGCTATTTGTACTTTCAGCTGCAAAATGGAAGACAATATCAAGACAGCAACTTTGCCTCATATTTTGTATTTCTTCATCAGTAATCATAATGGATGAATTTCAAGCAACAGAGTGCAGCAGGCTTCTATTGCTGACTGCTCAATATTTCTTGAATTTATGTATTGCCACTTGACCCAACACAAGTGCAGGAAAAATTGTGTCAGAAACAAAAGGGGTTAAAGTTCCCATTGATTTCATTCAGTCTTGCACAGTTAGGTCATGAGATGAACTTGGCTGGGTAGCAATTACATATTGTACAGCTACTTTCCCAAACAATAGTTAACTATTGCATAAGATTTTAGAACTGCTGTCAGTCGGCTAGGGAGTTGAGAAGTGTGTCATATTATGAGATGCAAACTAGTAGTTTCCCAAATTACCCTGCCTTCCATAACACCACAAAGCATGCCGGTGTTACTGGGGGAACGTACAAGTCACCAGCCTTGGAGAGAGGTAATACTGAGGCTGGCCTCACCAGCGATCAGCCAGCCAAACACAAGGGCTTGCTGGTGTGAGGATATAATTTTTATTAAATGAAGGCATGACTAAAGACAGAGATCTAGACTTTCTTCTGCTTTAACCCATCGTTTGCACTCTCAAAGTATGTGACAGAGAAACACGCAAACATCTTTTTGGAAGAAATGTTATTAACAATAATGGCTGAATGCCACCAAAAATAATGGTCTTGCTTCTTTCCTCCCCCTCCCTCTTTTGTCCTGCTGCTTCCCTTGTTTAAACTCTGGTTCTCAACTGATCCTCCACCCTACCCACACTACCGAGCCAAGTGGCTCATCGGTAGAAAGGTAACCCAGCAAAAAAAAAAAAAAAAAGAAAAAAAATTAAGAATAATAAAAAAATCTTCCTCCAGACCAGCAGGCAGGAACAGCTCCCTTAAGAATGAGAGCTGGCACAAGGGAAGGGGGAGACATGTGAATCAGTTACCAGGGGCTACAGGAGCCAGCTTGCTCCTTTGGCTGCAGCATGGTCAGGCTGGATCATCTGGTCCCTTTGAAGCATCCCCCGAGTGTCTGTGGTGGCATTAGCACAGAGTAAATGGTGGGCTGAAAATCCACGTGTTGTGACCTGGCTGTCTTGCCTACTCCAGTGCCAGGGACCTCTTCATAAAACGCCCATACTAATTTTTCTCTGCTGGCACTTCCTAAGGGTATAATATGCACATAGTAGTTATTCTTGCTTGAAACATAAAGAAGAACCACTCCACCTCTTGAGGCGGACAGCCAGTTTGTTCTAGATTGGTAAGAAAGTACCTTGTGCAGTAAGGGGCAGTATAGAATGTACATTAAAAGGTTCATCACATAGCCTACAGTCTCAGTTTACATGGAAAGTTGTCCCGGTTGTACTAAAAAGCCAATATAAAGTCCTGAACACTCTTAGGTTTCTCAGCAATAGTAGAGAGAGGATGAGAGGCAAAGATCCATGCTTCGGAAAAAATAACGTCATTTACATGGGGAACACTGTGCGGAAGCATATTCCTTATATTCTTCCAAGTCAACACAAAGTCATACGATGCGATCACTGCACAATAAACATTTTCAAAGTGCCTAACTAAAGGCAGAGGCAGGCTGGGGACTATTTGCTGTCAGGGGTGGGAGGAGAGGTCCTAACGGCTGAGGCACTCTGAGCAAACGGCAGTGGCAGCGGAGTTCACATACCGTTCTGTGCTATTATAACCCCTAGCAAAGGGTTGTAAGGGGAGGGGGGAACGGGTGGAGGGGCAGACTTGAAGCTCTTAAGAAGTAACCCTATTTTAAAATCTAGCACAAGGTTGAAACTTTTCTATTCACCTCTGTCCCTGCGTGTTGTTGACTTCTAGAGAGATTAGTTTGTCCTCTTCGCCACAGAGCTGCCAGGAACCCTTAACCTTTTCCTTATCGCAGTTACACAGAGGCAGGAGGTCAAATCCCGGCACCTGCCCCCATCCCAGAACCTGCTGAGTACAGAATACAGGCAGACTCTGAGCAGGCGGAGTTGTGCCTTTCTTTATATCAGCCTGCTTCTCCCAGATCTTTTGAGCAACTCTCGTGGAAGCTGAAAAGGTGATTTCCAAATCATGTAAACTTCTCTGTCTTCACCAGGGAGATGGTCTGCCCCATGCTGCATCACAGCCGTGGTAGAGCTTTTGGCCTCCTGAGGTTTGCAAAACAAGGCTGAAGAGAATTTTAGAATTTTAGCTGTCAGGTCTGAGAGCAATACTTCAAGCTGATGACATTTGCTGCGACAAATGCACATTTGCTCACACAAATGCACATAAATTATAGCCGATACTCAGACAGCAAACCCAGTGCTTTGCACTGCCAGCTAGGCATTGGCAACTCCACCTTACAAACAAGCTTTCCACAGGCAAAGCCTGTCTGTGTTATGAGTTCTCCAAGGCATGGTATTCATTTCCAGCTGCAGTGGTTCTTAATTTGTAGTGTCTTTCTTTTTTTTCTTTTTGATGGTGCTTGCTAAGAAAATTCTAGAGGCAGGAAATTAAGGTAGAACAAGATCTAGCAGCTTGCAATTAAAAATGTTTTTTCTTGCTATCTGGAGGGATTCCCACCTTTTGCTTCTTGGGACTCTGCGAGCTGTGCAAATTAACTAATTAATACGGCACAACTGTAATAAAAATGTATTTTGTATGTTGGAGCCAGGCAGCCTAGATTTTTCTTCTTACTAAAAAAACTTGTCTACATTTTTATTACCAAGGGGAAAAACTCCATTATCCCAGGGCTTTTGTAAATCGTATAGAAAGAGGCCTGACGCAGACTAGGCAAAGCAGGCATTCCGCTGACAATACAGGAAACGTACCTTCAGACTCTCCTTTTCCCTGTACAGTCCCAAGGACTGATTTACCATATTGCATGTGAGTGCCACAGACGTAATGCTTTTGGTTACTCTAGAGTGGTTCCTGACGTCCTGCCTTGTCCTTATAGCCATATTTTGTCCTCTTTACCTCGACCTGAGAAACCTGCCTAACAAAAAGTTATCAAAACTGGAGAGATTTCTTAGAAACCCTCAGTTTTGGTGACAAGAGTTTTCTGACAAAAACCAGTCCTGCAAGAGCACTATTTGCTTTCACTGAGTGTAAAATGACTAAGTGCATCAGTAATGCTCAGAGATAACTCTTATTTCCTCCCTGGAATATCAGCAAATGTATGAAAAGTAGTTTATGGATTTTGTTTTTAGAAATAATCAGTGGATTTGGCAAGTATTTGGGAACTAAGGCAATGCCCAACCACGGGAATAGGAAAGCTTTGCTGCTGGCTATGGTAGCAATTATATCAGCTTTGTGGTCACTTATTTTAGGGAGACTCACTTTTGATCTCACTGAGCAGGAATGTCAGGCTGCCTTCAAATGTTGGCCAAAACCGTGCGCTGTATGCCTCATATTGATAAAACAGCTTTTTTTCCCCCCCTGTTTGTTTGGGAATCTTCTACAATCATCTGGAAAATAAATGCAGCTTGTCACTCCATTTCTGTGGTTAATTTTTGCTTTGATTTTTCTTCTTTTAGGATGCTGTCATTTCAAATGGTACCATTGCTTTTGAAAATTGGCTTGTGCCAGGAAGTTCAGTTTACAGGCAATTTTGGATTTTCCATGTGCAAAATCCTTCAGAGGTATTAGACCAAGGAGCACGTCCAAAACTTGAACAAAGAGGACCTTACACTTATAGGTAAGCAAAGCTACCTGATTATGTGATGTGTCACATAAGTTTTGTTAAAGTCAGTGAAAGTTCTGCTGAGTTAAAATTTCTATTTGAAATTCCAATGTTGTATTTTAGTCAGACTTTACAAAAATGCCTAAACTGCAGCTACACACAGCAACTCCAAACACTTTCTGTATTGGGTCTCACATTGGGAAAACATATATAGAAATCAGTAATTGGGTGTGAAGCTCTTGCGAAAGACAACTCATTAGCAACGTTTGCCACAACACCAGAGGCACGTTGCGCTGGCTGCTGTTCAGCGTTTGCCAACTTTTCATATAGCAGAAAATATGCCAGATGCCCTAAAACCAAGAGATTATCTTATCACTCAGGTATCACTCATATTTACTTTAATACTGTGTTTTATTTCTTTGCTCCTTTATGACATTTTTGACCTAGAGCTTTTCCTTTTTCATTTTTTCCTCTGAAAAGCATTCCTTTTTAGTGAGTGTATTAACTAGGGCCTGGATCCAGCAGTCCATCCTGGTTCATCAGTCCTCCTTTGAATCCTTTTTTTTAATCAAAAAATAATCATCTTTTTAATCACATTTAAATGTGATGTTGACATCGGATTAGTTGATGACTCCTGAGTCATTAAGCCAAATACCCAGCTGCCACTGCCACCCTTGTTATGGAATTGCTTTTCTAAAATGATATTTCTTCCTTGATATCTTTGGGGGTGTATATAATATTCACAAGACGGTTTTGCATTGCAGCACCTACAGCTGAGATGCTTTGATGCCTAAAAGATTATTTATTTCTCATTGGAAATAGAGAGCTCTTGGTTCATAGAGTACCTGGAAAGACGTAGGAGATGGTTACAGAGGAATCAGGAAACTAACCAGTTAAGAAATACTGCAGAAGGTGAATTCCCGCTAAACAGAAATGTTTTACTCTGGTGGTGGTGACGGTGTCTGTTCTCTCAGGGCCAGATCTCTGCCAGCAGCCTAGATGAGGCTATGTAAGAAATTACGGCTATAGCTCTTCTTACAGCTGTGGCCATGCTTACCTGGGATATTGGGTCAACCTGAATCACTGTGACCATGAGTCTCTCTCTCTCTTTCTCTCCATCTCCCATTAAATGCTTAATTATTAGTGCAATGTATAACAACTGGCCTTGAAAATGCAACCATCCTTGTGATTCTGTTGGGAAACCTTGGTTTAGGTCCTTTGTCTCCAGTTAGAAGTAATATTAATTAGGAAAAAAAAACATCTCCCACCTTTCAGGAAGGTGCTCTGCACATTAAGCTATTAATCAAACTGACATGCACACAAACCAGTCCTGAGAAGCCAAGATCCAGCTGCTTTTGGGGTAAGGCCACCTGCACTGGCCTCATCTATACCATGGAAAAATGCTCTCTGAACGTTTTGGTACCCCCATGCCCAGGCTGGAAGATCTGATGGAGTACCCCAAAGATCGCTTCTGGGGTGGGACTGGGACAAGCTTTGTGGACCCATAGAACGGACTAAACCATATGATGCCTGCTGGATGCTGCCCCCCAGAGGGGTCAGCAATGGGATGTGGACTTGGAGAGTTGAGCTAAAGCTCGAACTGCAGCAGCTCAGAGATTTGTACCTTAGTGATCTGCTGATAGGGTGTGCTGGAGAGGCTTATGAGAATCTCAGTGGAGCTGAAAGACTGTTTCCAAATCTCCACATTCATATGCAACATTATCAGAGTGACTCTCATTATGAATTTAAGCTCTAATCTGTTTTGTTGCAACACAAGCCTATCAAATCAAAACTTAAAGAGTGTTTATTAACCATTCTGAGTCATCGCCTTCTAATTACATGCAACAATGAGAAAACTTAGAAAAAATGTGACAAAACATAATTAATTTCAAACAAAATGTAAAGAGAAACAAGGTCCATTTTTGAAATAAAAATAGAGATAGAAAATATTTGTTGGTTGTTTTTTTTTTATCAAGACAAAAAATTCCATGAGGCACCAAGGAAATATTTCCAAAAGAAAAGTATTTTACAGAAAATGGAATCTTTACATATATTCACATGAAAATTTTAGAATTCTTTCAGTAGTTATAACATGTTCAACACTGATCTACAAAAATGTTCATCAAATTTTCAAAAAACTTCAGTCAGGCATGCTTATGTGTTGTCTCGAAAATAAAATATTCAAAGTATTCTATGTATTTATTTTGTATTTTCAAGGGTGCGATATTTACCCAAAGAAAATATCACGGAAAACTCTGATGGCACAATATCCTACATGCTGCCTAATGTTGCTCGTTTTGAACCTGATATGTCTGTTGGGACAGAAAATGATACCATCACGTGCCTCAATCTTGCTGTTGTGGTAAGTAGAGAAACAAAATCAAAACTTCCGCATTCAAATGTTGACATACTGGAGGAAATAGGGGAGAAATCAGCAATAGTAATCCCGAAACTGCCACAGGATAGGTTTCCTCTCTGTGAACTCAGATGACATGAGTGAACTCAAGTGACATGTCAGCTATACTGAGCATGACTGTATTGTTGTCTTTAAAAAAAAATAATAAAAATTCCAAGGACACATTGCAAATATATTAAAGTTCCCTTATATTCCCAGGGTAATCGTAATGGTAAATGAAAATTGACTTCTTCCTGTCAATGGAAGCAAAGCCATCAGTTTGGATGGGATGTATCAAAAAGCATCTTCCTAGTTAATTTTAGCGTGGGAATGAATCAAGAGTTTGTGGATGAATTCCCTGTCTGTGTGAGTACAGCATGAGCAGTAGGAGGCGGATTTGCCTTACTCTTTCCAAAATATCCTGCCCTGCAGGAGAGGCTGGTTTAAACCCCGTGCTCTGCGTACGTATGGCCCCACTGCCCCAGCTGCCTGCTCCCCATGGTGCCCCTCAGCACCACTGCAGCAGCATCCCCTGACCTTTCCTGTTCCACGGAGGCCTTAGTCCTTCAAAGAAAAGCACAGGGCAGATGTTTTTGTGTTATCACAGGCTGAGAACGTTTGCCCTTGATCGATGTTTACAGCTTTCACATTTATATTCGGTCCTTGCACTAACTCTGGTGTCCACGGTGAAAGGGTGGCTGATAGGGGCAGGGTGAAGGGATGCTTGATGTAAACACAAAATAGAATCATACCAGCAATCACAGAATCATAGAAGAGCCCATGTCAGGAGGGACCTCCAAAGATCAGCTTATCCAACGTTTTCTGAGAAAGGGAGCCCATAAGAAATTTTGTAGTACTCTGTCCAATTGCACATTCAAAACTTCCAGTGAAGTTTTGGGCGCTCTACAACATTCCAGCAATTTACTGTTCTCACTGTAAAAAATTTCCTTCTTCTGTCAAGATGAAACCTGTCTTAGTGCAACTTGTACCCATTGCCCTTTGTCTTCACCATGTCACTTCTTGTGAAGAAAGAGCCGCCATCCTCTTTCTAGTTGCCCTTTAAGTACTGGAATACTGTGATGAGGTTCCCTTGAGCTTTTTTTTTTTATCTCTAGGGAGAAAAGATCTAATAAATAAAGGTGAGTGACCTTATTCTGCCTGTGTCCTAATGTAGGCCAGCATCTCTCTTTTGAAAAGCTGTTCTTGTTCCCTGTGCTCAGTCCTTCATGTCATGGTATTAATTAACACTGCTCAGCTCCCACACTTTGGACCACATAGCTCTTTATGCATCTAAGCATAGGCTCATGCCTGGAAGCATCCATGTCAGGGGAGATGGGAACAGAGGATCCATGCCCCATTTTGCTGTTCAGAAACAAACTGGTATAAGCATAAATTCCCAGAGAGGCTCTGCCTACCTTGTTTGACAGCAGTGATTTTAATTCAGTAGAACCCACATTTTGTATCATAACCTTGTCATCAAAATACTCACAAGGGAAATCAGAAAAATGTTTTTCATAGTTTCTTAAACTTGAGGGGATTGAACCCACATTTCCATCTCATAATCTTGTCATATCCATGCTTTCTGCTTCCTCTGTATTTAAGTTTGGATGCAAGTGAAAGATTCATGGGGTTGAGGGGGGCAGGAAATGAGAGCCAAAGACTCTTCCATTACTATCCTCATAGCCCTAAGTACAAAGAGATGGCCCACTAATGGGCCTACGCTGAGCACTTGCTCGAAGAGAATCACTTGTTTTCACATAGATTTACTTATCAAAATTGTTACAATTTCCTGCTTCACCAGGCAGGCCAACATAGATCATGTCTGTTTGCTTTCCACACATTGCCTTTAGGGACTAGACTTTGTGTTTATGCCTCTGGGAGTGTTCATTACAATTACTGCTAGTAAATCTACATTATTCTTCATTGAATTAGGAAAAGTCATCCATTATTTAGAATTAAAGCTGTAAGGAAAGGACTTGTTTGTTACAAATATGTCTTCTTTCTCAGTAAAGAAATAAAGGAGATTCTGCACTTGGTCAGTTTGATGATTAGCATAACAGCTAATCTAAACCACTTACCTAAGCCAGTAAATAACAAGGCTTGTGCAGTTTTACTTATGTGTTTATGGTGAGAGTAAGTCTAAAGTATGTGACATAAGGAGATGACAGGAAAGAGGTAGAAAACTGAAAGTGATACAACCCATATTGTACAGATAGGGATTTGAGATTATTACTTGGGGATTTTCAAAAGTCACCTGGCCATGGTCCTGGCCAACTGCCTCTTGGTGGCCCTGCTTGAGCGGAGAGGTTGGACCAGATAACCTTCCAAACCCAGCCCTTCTGTGATTCTGTCATTAGGGATGATCTGGTGAACTCATGTAAGCAGTAAAGACAAATTACCTGCTTTTGTGTAAGTTATGGCCAGTAATTGTTTTGTTAAGGAGTGTCGGTGTTAAGTAGAAACTTAATGTACAGTGAGCTGCAACTCTGGAAACCGGCTTGGCCAGAGAGTTCTTGGAGTCAGTCTCTGTGTTTTTGATGCAGTGTTTTGATGCTGTGTTTTTTCTGCACATGCAGAATTTTATGCTAAACATTAATTTTACTGTCGTTGTAGGCTGCACCTGCCTTGTATACAAACAGTTTTATACAACTACTGTTAAACACTTGGATTAAAGCTTCTAAGTCATCCATGCTGCAGAACAGAACAGTGAAAGAATTACTGTGGGGATACAAAGATCCCTTCTTAAACAAGGTACCCTTCCCCCTGGACCCAGTTCTGGGAGTCTTCTACCCGGTAAGTGAAACCAAAGCCTTCAGTTATCATTCTGTGAACAAGAATTAAGGCAGCTGCTGTGAGGAAGAAAAATCTGCCAGTGCTGCAATCAGGTTCAGTACTTCTAACTGCTACCCTTCTTCTTGTGTCTGTTACAGTATAATGGGACACTCGATGGACTGTACAAAGTCTACACTGGTAAAGAAGATATTAAAACAACAGCAATAATTGAAAGCTATAAAAACAAAAGGTATCATAGCATTGTATAATTAAAACCCATACTTAATTTCAAGGTATGGCTTTTAAGGATTGATTCATAAGAGCTAGAGATAAATGGAAAATCTTCAACAGTGCAAAGGAAGCTAGATTAAGCCCTGGGCTTAGCAAAACCACCTCATTCTCTCAGTTGTCAATGACTCTGTTAGGAGCTTTGATTTAAGACAGTTATTGATTCTTTAATGCAAATAGTTATTTCTGTTTTGCATACTTAAGTCGCTAGATTCTTTTTAGCCTTTTCTACTCCATCATATAATTTATCTGAATACATAAATTAACATCTCTACCCTCTGACTTTGCTAATGGATTGGACATGCTGGAGCAGTTATATTTATCAACGCAGGTAATGAAATGGATTACATGCTATAATATAGTGCATGCAGCATGACTTTTTTTTTTGTCTTAAAGGAATCTTTCGTACTGGGAAGGTCACTGTGATTTGGTTAATGGCACAGGTGAGCCTATTAAAGCTTTTTAAAACTTCAAGACATTTCTTGATATTGCAAGGGAATAATGAGATACAATATTTAAATTAATTTAAATTAATTCCCTTTGGCAGTTCTGTATTCTGTATATTAAATGTCTATATAAATATGAGTGTATACATACTACTACTACTACCATACATGCATATGTGGGTATCTATTATAATATGTATGCTATATATTATTGTACATTATTTTATATAAATACCGTCTTCAGCTAAAGTAGATGTGGAACAGACACAAGAAAAGAATCCAGCTCTGTTTCTACTAATTATCTTTATAGCACAATATAACAAAGATTCTTTTTCTTCGCTATACCAGTTGAAAATTACCTTTGCCTTCTAATAATGTACATTCATTTACAGTGTTGAAAAATAAAATTAAATGCACCAGAATGGACAGAAAAGTTTTCCACTGAGATATGAAAAGAAATTTAGGTGTCAAGGGAGAAGGCTGCCAGGTGGTCTGGAGGCCACTAGCAAGTGAAGAGAGATGAAGAAGTAGTTTATTTTGGGAAGAATAAACTAGAGAAGAATATTTTTTAATTTGCTTTTGGAATGCATATGAAAACAGTTGAGTTGTTTAAGATACATTTGTTCAAGATGACATTTTTCTTCTTGATGAGTGGAAGTGTTGCTGTGAGGACACCACAGCCTGTTGAGCCGAGGCTAGCAGATGTCATGGTGGAGGCTTTTGCAAAGAGCTGCAGGCCTTCAGCGGGCGAGTACCAAAGCAAGCAGTTTTTTGGGTTGTTTTTTTTTTCTTTTCTGTGCTTCTTTACCTTGCATAGATAATTTTCCTTACAACCCAAAGCACACGGCAAGTTATTTTGAAGTATTTCAAATACATCACAAGAACCTGACTTACCACAAGTCTATGAATCAAGAAGGATTAGCTCCTTTTTAAACTATGTAATTGGTTTTATAGGAGGCAATATTTTCTTAGGTTCTGGGACCTTTCTTCTTATGGAGCCTGAACTCTTTTTTCCCAAGGTCAGCTTTTTATTTTTTTTTTCTTCTTCCACAGCTGATGGAATAAACATACTCAGCTAACTAGACTAAGTGCTCTTGTACAGTGAATATGTGGAGATTTTCCCTGTTGGCAAAGGTTATCGCACGATTTACAAGAGCATTCAGTGCGACTGCTCAGGAGAGATGATGTGTTAAGAGAAGCAGCAGACTTAAAGTCTTCTGAGCTTCCACACCAAAGCGCAGCATGTATATATAAGTCAATATCTAGACAAAAAGATTAAGCAGTATTCTTGTATGGGGCTTGAAATGAGTCCGTGTTTGCAAATTCTCGAGATTGCCAGAATTTAGAAATAGAATGTGTGTCTAGGATGATCCTGGATATTTAAGAAAAAGTGCTTCTGCCAGCAGTGGGCAAGTGGCAGTATGTAATTTAGCTTTCTCGCTCTTGCCAACTAGATTCAAAGATATCACAGATGTTTTCAATCCCTCGGTTACGGCTGCTGACTAAGAAACTAAACAGAAATTGCAGCAAGAAGTAACAAATGTGCTGGCTGAAGGTTTGTTACAACACCTTGTTTGGGAATACAGCAGAGACTCCTCTTACTCAACTCTGGACGCTTGCGATGCAGAAATACGCTTCTGAACTGGCGGGCTCTGCTCTTTTCATAGTGAGTGGAGAGAAAGCCACCACCGAAGGGCTACTCCTTTGACCTATGTTGCATGTCTACCATGGGGTGACATGGATTGTGCCCTAGAAGTGGTACCTTCTCTCCAGTAGCTATAGAAAGGATCAGCTTACAAAGAAGAGGTCCACTTGAGCAATCTTTGGTGAAAAAAGGTTTAGCACTAATTATTAAATAGCCAGTTTTGAAGTCTAAAGCTGTGTTTCCTGTAAGCACTGAGTGCCATAACTGCAGGTGAACCAAGCATCTCTAGAAAGGTTTGGGTCTTTAGACTGCATAAGCCTTGAAGCAATGGCAACAGGTATTGGGATTCCTATTAAACAGGATTGTTTTCTGCATCCTGTTTTTAATGGGCTCGAGCATATAGCTTCACATTGTTGGAAAAAAAAAAAAGCTGCCATAATTTGGCTCGCTTTCAAAGCCAATACAATCTTATCTGTGGAGTGCCTGTCACTGTGCAATAACTTACATAAATATTTTCACTATAAATGACTCGTTTTGTTTACCTTTTTCACAGCTTTATAGGAAAGTAACAGCTGAGCATTGAGCTAGGAATTAAATCATGTCTTCTAAGTGGAATTGCTTTCAAGCTCTTATTTTATTTTATTCACAGATGGGGCATCATTCCCTCCGTTTGTTAGGAAGGATCAAACACTGCGCTTCTTCTCCTCTGATATTTGCAGGTAGGCCGGTCCCTTCCTGGTGCGCACCCAGCCGCGTGCGACACCTCAACGCTCGTTCGCTTCAGAGGGTGAGCGCAGGGGCTCTGCTCAGGCTCACGTCGCTGAGGGAGCTCGACATAAACGTTTCACTTAAACACGAGTCAATTCATGAGCTGTGCTCATGATTCGGAACCTGACTCTACCACTTTTATTTATGCCAACTACCAAGCTATTTGTGGCGTATTTTATTTCAGCCAGTTACAGACGTATAACTCAGGAATATCTGAAACTGTTGTACGCTGCTACAGATCTATGAAAGACATTGAGGGCCACAGGGTTCGAAGTCTTGAACTTCTAAGATCAGGACCAAGCCCATAACCTGCCTTATTCGGTCTGAGAAGGCACTAGGTAGAGCAGGGCCCAGTTAGATTATCCTGGGCATTTCTCTAGAACATCATCTATGCAGAACTGGAGTTACTGTCATCCACTAGATACTCAAAATCGTTTTCTCACGGGATATTTTTACATAATTTATTTTTATGTATTTACAAACAAAAAAACCTGCTGAATAAATCCCTTCCTGATGGCTTTTCAGCCTGCTAATTCTGCTGTGGCTACCCAGTGTCCCCGAGTTCTCCAGTGGGATCACGGAAAGCAGTGTTAAAAGATTTAAAGTGCATCACAGTGTATTTACTTTGGGAGGTCTGACCCCTTTATTTATTTTGCTGCCTGGAAACAGCTGTTTCCTTTTAACTAGGTTTAAAGTGGGCCATTTGCTTTGCAGACTGTTTTTAAAGACCAGTATTTTTACATGAAGTTTAAGTTCTCTCTTTTGTGAAGTAACTATCCCCAAACTTGAAAAGGGAATTCTATGCACAGCAGAAATGATAAAATTCTTTGGATCAGTTGCACACAGTTTGAGAGATCCCTCTGGCCATTTAACTCTCACAATTCATAAACACTGAAGGACGGTAAGAATCCCCCAAAGGTCATGCTGAAACGGGACCATGGGAAATAGTTTTGTCCATGTGGCAAAACTTGGAGCCCATCTCTTGCTTGGTTGCAACACAAAGTGTTGCTGCCCTGTTCACATTACTCTGTAATAACCAGATATCTGTATCGGTTTATAATGTATCAGCAAAAAGAAGCTTAAGTGATATTCTGATGCATATGGAATGGAATAAGGTTACACAGAGAATGTTGCCTGCATCTTAAAGCTTAGATTAGTATCATCATGACAGCAAAACCCTATAGCAGACCTGATTTACAGTGGTAAGTATTTCTACTGTAGTCCAAAAACTTTGAAAAATTTCATAAAAATAGTCAGTGTAGAAGTGTGTAGGGAAAAGAGCTCTTAAGTTGTTCATTTTGTGTATTTTTTTATTAGTAGTATTATTATTTTTGTCTATTTTTTTGTGTATTGTCATGCGTACTTCTGAGCTTGTACATCCTTCTGTGAAGGTGTGGAATGTCCTCCATTACAGCGGAGCACGCCTGCAAACTGCTGAAGAGTGTGAAGGGAGCCTGGGCACGGGCTCTCTGCAGTACTCGTTTCTGTAAGAGAGAGACAGTTGGGGGATCCTTGAGGAGTATTGCCATGAATTCAGATTTTTAATCCAAATGACTGAAACATGTTTCTCCTCTTCTCTATCCAGATCTATCTATGGAGTTTTCCAGGGCAAGCAGAATGTAAAGGGAATCCCACTCTATCGTTTCACAGTTCCTCGTGAAGCTTTTGCATCGCCTGCTGAAGTCAGAGATAACTATTGCTTCTGTACAGAAGAAGTCATATCCAAGAACTGCACAGAAGCTGGAGTCCTAGACATCAGTGCCTGCAAAGCAGGTACAGTAGTGACACGGTACTGTCAAACAAGACATTTAGCTGGGGAGAAAGCACATGTCCTGCAGCTGAGGTGTTACTCTAAGATCCAGGACATTCAGGTTTGTCTGTGAACTATTCCACAGGCTGTCCGTGAGACCTTTCACTTTTCTGTAGCCACATTTTCCAACATGAGGACTGCAGTATTTCTGTATTTCACACAGTGCTGCGCATAATCATGACACGACAGATTGTATACTGAAACTGCAGGAATGCAAGTGTGCAAGGCAAGAGGATTCTATCGGTGCTGTGTAAAAGTCAGAGACAGCCACAGTCCTTGTATTGGTGATAACTCACACACAGAGTGTGTGTGTACACAACTGTACACATATGCAGAGACTGGGAGGCACTATTGGCTAAGGTTGGCATTGGTTTAATAAAATAAATACATACAGAGCCTGTGTTTTTGCAGAGTCAACAGCATGAGTTCCCATCGGGCTTGCTGCCTACTAAAACAAGATAATGAGGGTGGGGGGACGCAGTGACAGTCAGGTCCTCACCTCAGCATGAAACCGGGAGCACTGCCAGCTCCACAGCGTGGACACAGACAAGCAGGAGTTACAAGAAGAACTCATTTCACCATACCAATTTGCCTAATGGCAGAATCACAGAAATGCTTTTTTTTTTTNGGGGGGGGGCGTTTAGGACTATTAACATTTTAATCAAGATTGTGTATCTATATAAAAAGCTATGTTGGCATGGAAAATGGCTGTGGAAGACGAGCACTGAACCAAGGCTTAATGATTCAAGTGAGTTTGTTGTTTCAAATAGGAAGACCGGTATATATCTCTCTCCCGCATTTTCTTCATGCAAGTGATTCTATATTGCATGGTGTTGAAGGCCTGAGCCCAAATGAGTTGGAGCATGAGACGTTTCTAGACGTAGAGCCTGTAAGTCCAAATATTTAATAATTGTAACTCAGTAAACTTGCAATGTTGAAATTTAATTGTAGTAAAGTAGGCCTTTACCAGAGGGACGAGCAGAAGGTACAGAATTTTCACGCTTGCTTTTGCAAGATCTGCTCACAAAAGTGGTATGGTTTTAGCAGGGGAAATTTAGAGCAGAACTTTGTCTCATTCTGACCTTCAAAGTTCGGGAAATAAGTTTTGATTTTGACTTATTGGAATGTGGGATTAAATAGACTCTGCAAACTTTGAAGTAGGTTATAGCTTTTTTATGACCTTCAAGTACTTCAAGAAATTAATTTTCTATGGAAGTTCTTCTGTTCCCTCTACACTTAATTTTCTTCATTTTCTATAACTGGCCATTTTTGTGTAACTATTATATCAACTGAAATTAAATAAATACAGATCAGTTTATTTCCAAGAAAATTGCTGTTAGTGTGAACAGAAAGTTCTTGTGACTCAGATTGTTTAACAGAGCTCTCAAACGGAATGAATTTATGACATATCTGATTTTTATTGCCTCCAATTTTACCTCTAATTCTGTTCCAGTGATTCAGATTCCTAACTTTAAGTGTATTTACCAAAGTCTTCTGAACTGTGTGATGAATTGTAAGGTTTCAAAATTGTATTTTTCTCTGAATTTGGATGAAAAGGTAAAATTCAGGATTTTTTGCTAAAATATTTTGTCATATAATTTGACAGTTAATCTATGTAGCTTCAATGAGGAGATCTGAAGTTAAATCTTTGTTTCACCTTAACTGGAATAGAGACATCAGTCAGAATTTCCTAAATCTGATATGAGCTTTTTAAGAATCACACCCTTTTTTGTCTTTGTGGAGAACTTAGGGGAAAAGAAACAAGAATCACAGAATCATAGACTCACAGAATCATAGAATCATAGAATGGTTTGGGTTGGAAGGGACCTCAAAGACCATCTAGTTCCAAACCCACTGCCATGGGCAAGGACACCCTCTACTAGACCAGGCTGCTCAAAGCAAGGAAGAGATGAAAGAGAAGAAGGAGAATGAAGAAGAGAAGGAGATGAAGAAAAGATCTGGCTTTTTTTTAATATCTTCGTTCTGACATGAAATCTTTGTTTTTGGCCCTATGCAAGTTAAACATTCTTCTTATTGAAAAAAGAATAATTTCTGGTGGAAATAAAAGCTGAAAACATATTTTTACATTAAAATCATGATGGATTTAGTATTTTTAATGGATTTTTTGGGTCTTTTTTTAATTGAAAATGACAAAAGCAAATGCAATAAAGCCACAAAATCAGAACTTCTATGAGAAATGAGAGACCGTTAGAAAGCGTAAAATTTCATAAAAATGGAATCCTTCAAAACATAAGGATAAAATAATGCCAAAGGGCTTTTTGACACAGACATCAAATTAAAAAAAAGAAAATTAATGTGTTGTTTGTTTTTTCTGGTTTTAGATCACTGGGTTTACACTACAATTTGCGAAAAGGCTGCAGGTAAACCTTCTTGTGAAGCCTGCACCAAAAATTGAGTAAGTATTCAGAAATATAATACTTTACCTAATTTTTTTTGAATACTTTTTTTCCAGAGGGCTGATTGGTCTATGAGAGTATCAGTAGAAATGACTGGGAAAAGACGGAATAAAAATATTTGCCCAAAGCCTTTTTGTCTTTCTTGCAAAAATTCCAGTAAAAGAGCAAGGCTTCTTGAGCAAGGCACTGCCCAAGTATTTTAACACACATTTGATTTCCCCACAGAAGCTTACATGGCAACACATGCTTAAAAAAACCATTCTTACAAAACCCAAGCAGCAGCCCAGAGGATGAAATAGAAGGCAAAATGTATTTTCTGTAATAAATCCAATGAGAGAGAGAATGTATGTGTTCTCTGCTACTCGATGGATTGTATCACAAGGGTTGGCGGGTCTCTAGCTGTTTCTTTTCTCTTCTTTGGCCCAAATGTACTTGGACAGATGTGCATTTTGAGATCCTCTATATCTGGCAGGTGAACACCACAGAGACCTTCAGATCCTCCCACCAACAGCCAGCTGTGTTGTCCAGCCTTTCTTCTTTCTGACTACCCACATATGGAAGACTAGACAGAAAGAGATGGTTGCCCAATAGAAATAATGTTGTTATTAACTGTAGGTTTTGGTTTTTTGTTTTTTTTTTGTCAGTGCAAAACTATACTAAAATGTTACACCTAGAAGGTAGAAATGTAGTTAGAGGAGAAGAAATATGTTTAAGTAGAGATTGGGTTTATGCACCAAAGTAAAGGTAACATGATGTACTTATTTTCTCATTTCAGAGCTCTATCAAAAGTTCAAGAACCTTATATTTTTCCTATTCTTTGGCTAAATGAGGTTAGTATGTTTTCTGTCTATTAATCTTCACTGTTTAAGCGGGAAAAAAACTGACCTAGCTTTTCCATTCTTGGTGCCCTGAAATTGGGCAATTAAACTCACGCTGTGATGTGCACATGCTAAGAATATATTCAGCAAGCGAGGGTTTGCATACTTACCTTTCACTGACATTTTTCTTGCACTGTTTCAGTCTGCTGTTATTGGGGATGAGAAAGCAGAAATGTTCAGAAATAAAATCACCGGTCGGGTCCAGATGCTGAGCGTGCTGCAGATGGTGTTAATGATCGCGGGTTCTGTGCTGTTCCTTGCATTTATGGGTTCCTATTTCATATGCAGATCAAAGAAATTAAAATAAGTAAGTAAGCACTAACGGCTTGGTCCTCAGCAGTAACTTTTCCTTGGGGTTTCAAGAAGTTCAGAATCATTACCTATTTAACTGTTGGGTTTTTTTAAGTGCCAGTAAATTCAGCAGTTGTTCTGTGGGAAATCATCCACATAATTTAGCTAATGATTCCAAATTCTCTTCCCAGCCTTAATCATTCGGGATGCTCTTAACACACCTAGGAGAGGGTACTGGGAACCACATCAGAAGACCAACATTTTTTTTATTCCAAAACACAACTTGATTGTTGTGAGTTTATTGAAAGAGATTTTTTTTATGCAAGACTGCCGAACTGTTCAGAAGTGTCCTCTAGTACTTCTCTGGGATAGAGGCCACACAGCTGCAGCATCTCCTGTGCTCTTCCAGGACATACCCCTGCTCTGGGTTCAGAGAACACACTGTAAATTACATTCTTTATTGAGTGTTGGATAGGTTTTCTCTCTTCTTTCTTTCAGTTGTGCATCACTGTCATGTTAGTCTAAACATCTCCTGAACGTACCTAGCCCACTAAGACTAAATATACTCCCATTATGGGTAGAATAACCAAGTGGTGGATTAATGCACTGACACCTAAGGAATTAAACACATTTTTTGAGTGATTTAAAATAAGTGCAGAAGAATGAATGTTATGGTGAACAGTACGCTGTAATGAAGAGATTTTTAAGAAGAACACTTAACCACATGCTGAATTCTGATTTTATTTCACTACAGGTAACAAAAGACTACAGAAGTAGGCAATATTTAATTGAAGTTTCATCCAAGCAGCATGTTACCATTCAGAGACAACAGGTATGATTCCAGGCACAGCCAGTCCACATGCTACGGAATTCAACATGCTTTTCCATTTTGAGAAGACCAACACACTAACACAAATAAGCTGATGTTTCCAGAGGTCCACACTTCTGACATCACTGCAGAGGCCACCATGGAAACTATGCCTTCAAATAACTTCAATTATTTGAACCTTGTTACACATTTTAAATGACACTCAAGCAGACTGAAGTTGAGATGCAGTTGGATTTTAATCCACCTTCTGCCATTTATGCAACTTGCTACTTTTTTTCTTCTGGGATTTGCAAAGCAAATGAAAGCCATTTGCTGATGTTCTGTCTCTGAGCACAGGCTGGGAATGACACCACCTTTGAGCTCATGCTGTGCTCTCGATACTCTCATTGCAATGTTTCTTTCTGTTCCTTCAAGGAACGGGAGCTGTTGCAATTGAACTGCTCTCTGTCCTCTATTCAGGGATGTGAATTGCATTGAATGTGAAGTTTATTATGTAAAGTTACTAACTGTAGTACATGAAGTTAATAAAAGACTTACTAAAATACATGGTTTATACATTTTATATGGAGATGGCTCGTAGATGCACCACAGTCATTGATATGTTGGTGGAGCTCACCAACACTTGGCTCCACAGCTGTTTAGCAATCTGAGCTGCTTCCTAACTGCCGACCTGCTGCACTGCTCTTACAGTTGCCTCCGGTGTACTTTTCTTCCCAGCTGTTGCTTGAACGCCAGCCTCTGCTCTGCCCTAACCCCACTTTGCCAAGGCCTCCCTTTGGGAGTGATTTCATATGTCACCTTTACGGTCAAGAGAAAATATTCCAGAATGCTCCAGAGACAGGAAAGACTGAGATAATGATTTTGATCACACATCAGAGGGTTTCACTTCCTTGCTATAGAAGTACATAAATGAAAACAGGTAGCCCCAATTCTTTACTGATAAACCATCTGCCACAAGGAAATCTGTGCAATCATTTGTTTGATGAGGTGCATCAGCCTGTAGACAGGTAGCAAACACTGCCATCTGCGTAAATGGTTTACTTTTTCATTTCACTTGAATGCCATATCCTAGAAATGAGAGTCATTGGGGCAGATATTGAGTGTTGTGGGTTCTCTCCTTTTCCCATGGACTCACTGAATTCAGAAAAAAAGCCTAACCATCAGCACTCTCTGAGACTTCTTCTTGAATCTTTTGTCCCCTTAAACAAGAGCTGCAAAGAAAAAGGAAAATCAACCATGGTTAGCCTCTCATAGCCGGTGTTTGGAAATAACGCTACAATGGACTTTAACCCAGAAACATTTGTCTTGCTAGTAAAAGACAGTATCTTTGGCCAGGTATCTTTAGTAAGCTGTTTTCACCCTTTGGAAAAAAAGGAAAAAACCCAACAGACTAAAATGCTGTTGTTTTAATCCTATGTTTCTTGTGGACAAAGTTTTGTAGCTATCAGCAGAGCTAATGAATTGAAGAAATCCCAGATTATTCTTGAAGGCAAGGTCTGTGTGGTACATGGCCACACTCTTCTTTTTCCAGCCACGAGCTGGAAATGCAAAGTGGCAGGGTGGGAGGTGTGAAAGAGGCATGGCACTCAAGGGAAGCTCTGCTCTCACTTAGAGAGCTCGTGCGTTTGATTACTCATGGTGCTTGCTAATCAATGAAAAACAAGACCTTTCTCTCATCCCTACATTCTTGCTGGTGTCATATGTGATGCTCCGTTCCTATATTAATCCGGGGACAGTTTGACACAACTGGAGGCATCCCTACAGTCCTATGGACTGGTCAAAAAAGTATGAGGACAGCTGAAGTCATTAAATCCCCTTCTCTGAAACCAGAACAGCTCTGCTGCGGTTCAACACCTGACACCGAGTTTTTATAAAGGAGCTAGTCTTTTGTGCCACAATGTGACAGTGAGGTATTGTCACAAAAGGAACAGCAGCGACGCTCCTGTTGGTTTTGATACATTAGCATTGTCTTTGGCTTCAAGTCCACTGTCCGCAAGTTACTGTTTGCTCTCCTGGTGGTGTTTAGTGCTGCGTGGTGCTCCAGTGACCCAGCAAGTCAGGCCGTGATTTTAAACGTCTCAGGGCCCAATTCTGCATGCACACAAATACGTTTGTCCAGATGTGTAATCTCATTGATCTCCACGCAGGTTTGGACTTTTAAACTATGTTCAGCACCAAGACTGCACTTGAATTATAATTAGAAGATATTTTGTCCAAAGCAGCAGTTACAGTTATTGTTAATTCATGTTATTAAGGCTAGTGTTAAGTATTTACATTTGTTCGAACAGTGCAGGATACACATTTATTAGAAATGGTAATGAACTCAATACAAACAAAACAAAGATCAAACTCTTCTTTCCGAGATGCTTATGTCTAATTGTAAATAAAGTCTTCTGTGTTGAATAATGAAGCCTTTGTGTTTCTTTTCTTGGCATTTTGGGTGTGTTTTCTTTTCCTAAAGATTGATTTTATAAACTGGCGAATAAGCGAGGTTACAGCTAACCTTGTTATGTCATTGTACTCTGCCACCTCTCAGCTGCTTAGAAGTGCGTATCACCTTTCATGTTGCCGCGTGATAAATACCAGTGATATACAACATTTACGGGCTGGATTACACAAAGGAGGAGACTGTGGGCACAGCTAAGCTCCAGCATGTCTGAAGTGGAGCAATTCTAAAACAATCCCGTGAAATCAAGCTCAGAGACCTGATTTCAGCTCCCTTGAGCTGGAGGTGTTGGCAGGATGGTGTTAGCACACCCAGCAGCATGTTACAACATCCTTTGCTGGCTCCGCTGGCCTGGCAGGTCGTGTTGGTGGCAAGCCCGGCTACGCTCGTGCCTCACGTTCCCCACCCACCCCAGGTCCTTACGGGTGAAAATCACGTGTGAAAATCAGATCTGACTCAAGGTCTAACAGTCAACGTACACCCCAGAGCAGGTGTTCCAGCTCTTCATCTCTAGTTGTAATTATGCTTTCAAAACCTTTATTAAAACCTGTTCTTCCCAGTGTCTGTTAAGGTAATGTAAACATGCTACTATACCCTGAAAAAGAAAGAAAATTTATGTTTTCTCTATTCTTTTAACTGTGAGACTAAGCAAGGACTTGTTTTATTCATGGGTGCACACAACAAAGGTATTTAAAAAATAATAAATTTTATAACTAATAAAATATATTTACATCTTTTTTTTCAATATCTGCATTTAACTAAAAAACAAAGAAGCAAATGACTCACCAAATGCAAACTGCATTTATAAATAGATGTTATTCATGCTCTGTCCTCTGTCCCCTCTTTGCATACCAAATACCCCTGATGCTCCATGGTTACACCCTCTCCCAGCAGTACCCAAAGGAGCTGGGGACTTAAAGGCCCCCCGGCCAGCGCCAGGCTGGGACCTTTCTCAGCTCTACTGTGTAAGCAAAGAACCCAAATGCTTTGCAGTAGGCGCCACCCAAAGGACATACACTTTTTTACAAGTTCTCCTGCTTCATTTCAGCACAGGCTGTACAAAATAACACTGGCTAAAATTCATTGTGGCTTCCTCTGCCAGTTGGCATCACCAAAAATAGTTCTATCACTTTAAAAGCAGTCTGTGAAAAACACATCCTGAGTTTCTGCTGAATGAGAGACTGTGAGATGCAGCACTGAGACAGAAATTTTGATGCCCATTAATATTCTGGAGTATTTTGCTAAGACCAGGGTTCCCCTTGAGTTCTGTTAACTAGCGTTTTGTGAAATACGTGCCTGACGTAACCAGGCACACCTGTATTTTTCAGGACTATTCTTGCCCAGCATCACTTGTGTAACACCAAGGATTTGTGGGCAAATCAGGACTGACATATAGCCATGTGTGTGCTCTTTTATGTAACCTGGGTTTTGGATGCATCTTGACACACTTGCAATTTCAGCTCCACTAAAACATTTGCGTGTAGGACTGGGAAAGTCGCGGTTTGGCCCTTACTTTTTCCTTCTGCTTTTCCTAGATGGAAAGCACACGTGTGAATAGTTCTAAAGGTAAATTTCTCCAGTGATACTTTCTTTCATGAGAGGAGCTAAAACAAGACTGACACATCAAACCAACAGTGGAAGGTAAAAGCCTGCTGGAGCCTCAGGTACTTTTGGGTACTGACATATAAATTCGGCCATTTCCTGTGTTTTTACTGCAGATGGGGAAGAGTATTGTTCTCTATGCATTCGCTCTACAGGGATAACAATTTATCTTTGCACTGGCCAAACATTGTGTCTGCTTTGCAAAATCAGAAGTTATCACTGCAATGAATGCACACACACGCACATCAGCTGTGATGGCAGCCGCTGCATTTCGTTCTGAATACAACCTCACCCTGGTTGTATTCAGCAGGATAAACTGGAGACACTGGGAAAAAGCACTAATACAGAACTTTTGGCAAAAGATATATACTTTAATTCAATGACAGAATCACAGAATCACAGAATCGTAGAAGTTGGAAGGGACCTCGAAAGATCATCTAGTCCAACCCCCCCTGCCAAGGCAGGGCCACCTAGAGCACATCACTCAGGAACACATCCAG
>VWZZ01002388.1:0-31779 GCA_013399095.1 Psophia crepitans | reverse complement strand
CCACCAGGACCCCCAGGTCCCTTTCCCCTACACTGCTCTCCAGCAGGTCAGTCCCCAACCTGTACTGGCACATGGGATTCTTCTTTCCCAGGTGCCAGAACCTATACTTGCCCTTGTTGAATCTCATCAGGTTCCTCCCTGCCCAGCTCTCCAGCCTATCCAGGTCCCGCTGAATGGCAGCACATCCCTCTGGTGTGTCAGCCACTCCTCCCAGTTTAGTGTCGTCAGCAAACTTGCTGAGGGTACACTCTGTTCCCTCATCCAGGTCGTTGATGAAAATATTGAATAGCACTGACATGTCAGTGCAGTACAAGTCAGTGCAGTAAAGAGATTAATTCAGGAAATCTATTCCAGTCGGTTTTGGTTTTTTGAGGCAGCAGACAGACTTCCCCAAGCACTCAGGAACATCACCCACTTTCCTGGACAGTTGTACATACGTGTCTCCTGTGTAAGATCATTTGGCAATCAGCACTATCCTGAAGGAGCCATATCTGATATAAGTACACGATGTTTCTAGCAGTAAAAATAAGTTAATGACTAGAAGTATCAGCCAGAATGTGGAATGTGTGGGTTCCAAGAGCTCCTATTTTTATGTGAATCCATTAGATTACACTAATTCAGAAGAAGAGAGTACAGTACGATTCAGGCTATCCCTTCAAATGAAACTAAAGTCCTAGAGGAGGATGATTGCTAATCCACAAAGGTGAAGAGGATCTTGGCTCTATGTGGATATTGGTTGAGAGACAGTTGACTCTTTTTGTGCTGGTTTTAATTCTCATTGGGTTAAAACCAGAAATAGTAAAAAAATTAAGGACCAGAAAATCTTCATCTCCTTTTCTAGCCAGGTGCAGGAGCTATAACGCAAGTGCTAAATGCATCTTCTCCTTAAGGAAGGAGAAAGATGGATCACTTTTTGGAGTTTAGATGATCTATTTCTTAGGATGCCAGCTTTTATGAATCTGGATGAAGAGCCAGATTTTACCCTGTGTTTCACCTGAATTCCTTTTTGGGACCACGCACCCCTTAGGCACTGCAGCACCAACCATCAAAACATTTAAGTACTTCTGTGTAATGCTCCTTTGACTCTGACAGAGTTGCTTTGTCTGGAATACCAGAGTGAAGAGGCTGGAGGTCTCTGGTCAAGTTTTACATGAAGGTAAAGGAAGGCAAGTCTGCACAGATGGTTTAGCATGGCAATGTCTCATACCCCTGTGGAAAACTTTCAAGAGTGTATTTAGCTCAAAGTTATCTGGAAGAGCGCCAGTCCTGCGATCTGTGCTTCACAGCCTTACGAACATGAGTGGTCAGTGGCCCCAGCTGTGGTGGTGGAGGGCAGATCATACCACATCACAGCCTCCCAGGTAGCAGGTGATAGCTGTTATTCAGTAATATCTAACATACTAATTCACTAACAAAAAAATTGAATCTTATTAAAATTCTCACATTTGACTGAGACAGAACAAGTCAAACAGATGAGTTTAAACCAATCTTGGTGGTACTATCTTAAACTAAGACATTTGATTTTACATTTCAGCCTCTCTGATGTAGCACACACAGAAGGCAGTCTAAGCAACGACATCTGATCAAACAGATCTGAGCTGAGACCTGTTAAATGGGTTTATGAATGTTTAAATCTTTGACAAGTGGTTAAACTCACCTATTTGGTCTTCATCTGAAAGACACCAAAAGTTCTTACTATTGTACAAAGGATGATGATGTAGGATGATGAAGTAAGTTTACAAGATTTATTTGTGGGGTCCATAACTCATGATATACAGCAACCGTAATAGTAACTCTTCCATTTGGGCAAAGCAAAAGCCAAACAAATATACAAGGGAAGCAAGGGGAACAGAGAGAAGGGGGAAAAAAAGGGAACGTGCTCCCAACTGGCCAACCTGGATGAGAAGTGATGAGGTCCCTACAGATGAGCACCCTCTTCAGGACATCCTCTACCGTGAACCATTATCTGCAAATATAATTTTCAAAGTAACTGCAGTTACATCTTGATCTCTCCACTGCTTTCCCTGCCTCACTGTGTTGACCTATGGAGTCCGTCACAGAGTTACTGACACTTGCTTCAGTCAGGAACAGATTTTGCAGTTCTAAATGGCTGCTGAGCTTCGCGTGTGTATATTACTAGGAAATGTTAACTGTCTATCTGAACAACTCTAATCTACTATGCTCTTCTTGCTCCCTACTATATGGCTTTAAAGTTAAAATTATGAAGTGGGGAATAAAATGTCGAGGGAGGCAACTCACATTGCAGTGGCAATGTCTTTTGGCAAAACCCAACTGAAGAGCCACAACAGCAATTTCTGAGTTCTCCCAGTGCATGGCGATGAGGGTAAGAGCACTCTGGAAGACCAGGACAGGGAGAACAGCCGCAAACGAAGTTAGGGAGGTGCAGGTGGATGGCTATAAAGTGAAAGGCAGGCTGCAGTGCTCCACAAGGACTACAAGGCTGAATACAGCAGGCCCTGGGCATTACACAGGTTGGGGCACCAGGAACATCATCTCACTAGTGAGTTTGCTGTCCATCAGCCCTGAAACTGCTCACTGTTGATAGCCTACAAAGTGTGGGTGTGTACCATGCACACACGCAAGCAAACCAGGGAAAGCAGGAATGCTGTGAACAGTCTCCATTGCCCAATGATATAAACGTAATGTATCTCAGGACCCATAATTTTTTTTTAATAGCAGCTAGTTTAGGCAGGCCTAGGTCTCCCACAGAGTCCATATCATATCAGTCGTCCCTCACGGATATCTCAAATGTCCCACAGCATGTCAAGTGAGAAGTCTTGCTAGATCATTCTATAAACTCTTTCCATATCTGCATTTTTCAAGACTGGGCTCTTTAACACAGTTTCTGGGCTGAAAACAATGCAGAAAGAGAGGTAATGAGTATAGGAGGCTACAAAAGTCATGTAGGAGACTAGTCACCAAGACATTTTGGCTAGCTTTGGCAGAGTCCTTCTGAGACAGCTGGCCTTTGCATATCCCCATCTCAGGTACCAGATCCTCCCTTGCTGAGCAGCCAATTTACCTTATTTATTGATATGGGACTAGATACTTCAAACTTAAATTCTTTGCTTTCCTGCTTTGCACATTTTATGGAACCTCCCCTAAAACTCTTTGGAGACAGAAGAGAGAAATGAAGGAAAAGAACACCCAGCTAAATAGTGCTGGAGAAGATTTCTATTGACTCCTCTTGCTAATCTTGTCTAAGCTTTTTTTACAGCCACATCTCGGATTTTCCAAAATAGTGTTTAGGAAGAAATGTTCTATTGCAGCCTGAAACCCTGAATGGCACATTTAGATATTAAAGAGAATATTTCACAGTTTTGACAACATTGGACGTGCACCCATGCAGCGGAGCCTGGGAATGCTACACACCTGCCAGAAGTGGCAGAGAGCAATGTTTTACAACTCACTGAGTCACTGTTTGCAGGGTAGGAGTAATTTGCAAACCATGGAGCAATCCCAAAGGCAAACTGTGAATAATTTTGAATGAGAAATGAGTCATGTATTTGCATTCTATTTGCAAGCAAATATTGAGCTGAAAGAGGAAACAAAGCTTACCTGCATATTGTCCTTTCCATATTTACAGGGAGAGGCTATACAGGGCTCTTTCCTGGGCTACCCTGTGTGCAGAAAAGGAAAAGGGAGGCGCTCAGAGCTTCAAATTACTCGTGGTGTTCCCTCACAACAGTGATTCTTGCTCCTTTAGAAAAAGAAGACATGAGACTGGAGATTTCTATTAAGAATTTCCTGCCGCCGTTAACTGCCGCCCCGCAACTGAACATTTTTTAAAACTCTCCTTACTTTTATACATGTTTAGTGCTGCCCATCGGAACTCCCATGCCTCGCCGCGCGGTTTCCGCGATGCGCACTAGATGGCAATGCTATATCTAGGCTGACGGTCCCAAATTCTCCAAATCTCCTGTCCAGGGTGATTCACCCCGCACCGGGGTTTGGGTGGATACACTTGGACGTAGCGATACTTCAGCTGAGGCCCCTTTTTTCGCATTAATTCGGAGCATAAAATAAGCATTGCATCACTGCCTCACACGGCTTGCGCAACAGTTACCTCATTCATTTGTAAATGTTAGTGTAGGGCTTCCACAAGAAACAGATATTCTAGAGAATGTGGATTTTTACAAAGTTGCATTTCGTCTTGTGAAGAAATGGTGCGATATTTGAACTTGCTCAGAGAGATCAGATGCTCACTCTTAGGGCTGTGAACAACGTAAAAGATGCTCCACTTGCTGTTTGCCAGCTGCTGCAGACCGCGGTGCCTGCTTGGATAGCCATGGAAAACATGAGAAAGTATGCAAGGCCTTCATGCTCAGCAAACCTAATTGCTGCCCCTTGTCATACCATCAGAGAAATAACTCACATTTTCCAAGAATCCTTCTTTTTAATATCCCCATTGTCCCTCCAGAAAACCCCGATTCTCTCTGCTTCCTGCGGCTATGAGGACATCTGACCATGACCTGCTTCAGCATTCGAGCTCAGTTTTACTTACAGTGCTGACATGTCTAGAAAAGACTCTGTATGCATTTGTGGAACTTTGTATTCAAAATATTTGCATAAATATGGTCACAGCATCCCTCACAGATTTTCTGTTGTAAATCAAGGCTCTAATCATTAACCGTTATACTGCCTTTATTGCAGGACATGTTTTGGTTGTAGAGAAAGGAGGTTATGTTTCTGGTTTTTTTGTATTTGGGAAGAACAGGCATATTACAATGGAAGTGGCTAGATAGACAGTTATATGCTGAAATAACATATTTGCACCAATAATAACAATATCCAATTAATAGAATGCCCATGATAGCAACCCGGAACAACAAGAATTGAAAAAGTCATATAAACTGCAAACTTGATTTGGTAGCCTACCTTCAAAAACATGTCCACAGGGAGCTCTGTAGGGTTTTCAAGTGAGAAGGGTACGAGCCATTTCTGATCCCCATAGTGCAAGACCTCCTGAGAACCAGCACCTCAGCAAGCTGGTCAGGTCTAGCTGAAATTATGGTTAGACCACTACTCACCTGTGTCCATTATTTATGGAAATAAAGTATTTATCCACCTGTGTGTATTTATTGTTTTTAATCATAGCATATGTATACTTTCTGGACTTATGAAGATTGGATAGCAGTGTCTCTTTTATTTAGAAAATCAAACTTCTTAAAAAACATGTTATGTGTTTTTCCTTATATGATCATGTCTTTAAAGTTAAAAATATTAAAAAGGTTTTTTGAGAAGACTGTTGAAATGATTTTTCAAAAATAGCTTTCCCTCAAAATATTTTTTTAAATAGTTGTTTGAAGTAATTTTTTTATATTGATATAATTCAGGGAAAAGATGATAAATTTTGAGTCCCCTCTGAAATTCAATATTAAAATCGAACATATCATTAGAGAAGAAAAATATGGTTTTGTTGGGTTTGACCACCTTGATTTCCAGGACTGATTATTTGTGGATGTGCAGTAGAGATGATATATAATCTTTATGTATGTTTTTATATATAATTACTGACCGAACGAGAAATGTTGGAGTCTGTGCCTGACAAGTCGTGGGCTATGATTTCACATCCCAGTGAGATGACACTTCTTGTAACACCTAAGAGACCCTTTGCAATGATGGATGATTAGTTTATTTTCCAGAATCAAACAGCTTGAATTGTATGAGGAGAGAGTCAGAACTAGACTCTTAAGTTATTGCTCAGAGAAATAAGGACCAAGATGTTACATCAGAAGTTATCTGTGCTGCTAAACAGACAAGGTGCCAAATGCTGGGCTTGTTCAAGTTTCCCTCTCTGTTTCTATTAGCAGCGTGCACGTGTGGATCTCCTGAAGATATGGTTTCAGTTGGCTGGCCTACATCTGGTCTGAGGAGGATATTGGATGTGTGTCCAGTCATCAGTGTATGTTATGGAAGTTTCCGGTAACAGTTTTAGGATGAGGAATTCATTCCTAAATTTTGCAGTAATTTAGCATAAAATTTCTGCTGTGGTCTTTTCATATATATATATAATTACCACATCGGTCTTATATATTTTAAACAAGAAATCTCTTTGACTACTGCGTGAAATTACTTTTTTGGCAGACCTGCCTTTCGCTGAAGAAAAATGAGTTCTAAATAGCTGTACTGATACAAACTGAACTTGGCATGGAGATGATCCTGCGGGGAGCTGGTACTGTAGTTGAAGGCTTTTGTGTTGTTGCATTTTAAATGATTCAGAAACTCATATCCATTATCCAAATTAGCTCCCTAAATGTGGTTTGTGGAAGTCTTACCTGATGGAGGCTCGGCGCATGGTAGCTTGGTGTCCCTGCTGAAGACTAAAGCCTTCACGCTGAGTGCCTGAAGGGCAGGGAGAGCACTTCCAGGTCTGAGTAGGTGGTGGAGGCGTGTTAAAATGACAGATATGCAATATGTATTAAACTTTCTCCATCACTGTCCTTGCCAAAGAAGATTTCATAGGCAGCTGCCATCGCATGAATCCATCTCCAGCTGCTGACTCACCAGGGAGCGCACACAGCTGCTGATATATAAAATACTGCCTTTCGCTACTTCTGTCCCCATCGGTCTGCTTCCTCCAGCCCCCAACAGTGGCTGCTGACGGTTTCTCCAGACAAGCATTGACAAACGTGCAAAAAGCCACATGGTGAAGCAGACAGTTGCTGCACACATGACATCATTACCTCGTACCTACATAATTAAAATAAAAAGTGAAATTGCACCACTTGGTAAGGCTGGAACTCTCCATTACATCATCTGCGAACACACCCATGAGATTGTGTACTACATCACACCCTCCTCACTCATTTCTTTTGCCTTGATAACCACCCCTTGCTTTGTTAAGGACTGTTTTCCAGCTCCATGCACGACCCTGCATCTGAAACCCTCAACTACTCAAGGTAGTAAAGTCAGATAACTGCCAGAGGGGTAAACCCGTTTCAGATGACAACACATACCATGGCCCTCCAGCTGGGTGTGGCACCAGGTTTGACCAACTTTACCATTAACAAAACGAAAGTGAACGCAATACGGGAAAAGACGTACCAACATGTCATGGACTTACTCTGTTTTGTTGTGTTTTTTTCCTGTGTAACTCACCCCTGCATACAAGACTGATAATGTCTCTAAGTACTCACCAGCCCCTTTGCTTGAAGAAATCCATGCTTCAGTGCAAAAAATGTGTGTCCAAGGCTTTTCCACATGGATATTAGTAACTGACTCAGTGTGTGCCAACAGTGTGGTCAGAGCACAGGGTGACATGTTGGTGTGGGGAGCTGCAGAGCCTGAGGCTGGGCAGCCTCCATGCACCCGCACCCTGACGGGACACAGGCATTTTCAGGTACCATCAGTTTCTGAGCTTTACAGGAGCAGGAAAAGGATTTGAAGAGAGTCAGGGATTTATTGGCAGGATTGAGGCATTTTAATAACTGTAATATCAAAGGATGAAAATCCCTATACTCATTTTCCAGGTCACGGTCCCAGCTCTTGGTGGTCGCAGGTGGGCCTCAGACCTGCCCTTCCCTCAGTCAGCAATCCTGTCTTCCAGGATTAATCCTTCACCTACAGGGAAGGCATTTAAACCCCAAATGCTCAAAGAGATCTGATCACTGAAGTACTGCGTACACCTATGACTCCTATAAATTCCAGTGGGTCTTAAATAACAGTTAGTCAGCTACCCCTGGACCTTGCCCCAAGGCTCAGGTTGCGTTGGTTGTAAAGAGCCCTGAAAATGTGACCCTGGGGTGATTGATTGTGAGGCCTACCGATACCCGCACAACCAAAAGAGCAGCTGGTAAGTATAACACAAAGGTAGACTATAATGGATGCCATTTAAATAGCATAGGTTTGGATAGCAAACCACGGGAGAGCTACTGCAAATGGTGATCTGGTCTGCCTTCAAATAGGTGGCCCACCCCAGCTCCCACAAATTCAATGGAGATCAAGTGCAATCAGTGTTGGTTTGAGACATTTTGCTTTAATGAAGGGTTTCTTGCAAATAAAAAACTCATCTGCTTAGTCTCGTTTCTGTGTTCAGAAACTGTGTGTTGCAAACTGGAAGGTATAAAAGCAGAAAACACTTAGCAAAGTTCCAAATAACACCCCTCAGTCAAAGTTTTTGCTCTTTCCTGTATATATTTTTCTACTGAAAATCAGTGGTTTGTAGTCAAATGCTAATAAATGTACCAGCTTTCAGCATCTGGAGAAATCACAGTCCAAAATAAATTGTATGCTTTACATATTGTTTAGTTCTGGTGTGGTCACTTGATTCCTGAGGAATGAACACATTCTCTGTGTGTAGGACCAACTCTTCACCCTAAGAATACAATCCAGCAAACACCAGCTGTTTAGGGTTTTAGCCAATAGAAGAGGAGGAAAATAATAATAATGAAAAAAAAAGCTAGAAAGCTGTATTTACAGCTGCATTAGCACTTAATACCATGAATTTCTTTCAGTCTCAGAACAAAACTGACCTTTAAGAGTAGCAAACTTGGAATAGAAATGCAAACCATGGCCTGATTATGAAAGCTCTGATATAAAGCAGGTTTTATTCTTACAGTGCTTGTCAAGCCCTCGGCTTGGAACCACCAGGCTCTTTGGTTGCCATGCTTTTCCAAGCAGACGATAAATCTGCCTGCTCTGTGCAGTTTGATATGACAGCACGGCTCGTGCAATTCTTTCAAGCAATGAAAATATGCCTGAGACCACAAGATTGTGTCAAAGATAAAGGAGCTCCCTCTTGCATTTTTTATTTTTTCCACAGGGATGCTAAGGGTATTGAAATGCTCCTGGCTCATTCACATATGGTCACTTATTGATTGTCTCTGCAGTTCCAGTTACAGCAAATGACATTATATGCCCTCCTCCCTAATTACTTAATGAAATCCCATTGGGCTGCAACAATTTCCATATCAAAGTGGGTGGCTCATGCATAAATATAATGACTGGAGCTGAAGCAATCCTTTTAAAACCAGAGCCGTAAGGCCAAAGGCCATTTCCTACAATTAAATTAGAGAATGCAAATCCAAGTTGGATCAGGTGGGTTGCTGTGTTCGTAGAAGTGTGCTGGGCAGTCTGAGTTACTCCATCAGAAGGAACATTGAGATTGTACATCTCTTCTCCTTGTAGTGGTCTGGAAGCTGTAAAGGGTGGAGAAGGCAGTTCCTGGGAGCAGCTCCCCAGCAGCGCAGAGTGGTCAATGATCATTCAGGTATATCCACCAGAGCCAAGAAACTCAGTCCTCACTGCAACCTTTCAACCTTTCTGCCCTGTGACTCCTTCTGCCTCTTATCTGCCTTGCTGACCTAGATGGAGGCTGTCATTTATGTATTTAACAGGGCCACGAGCAGAGGACTGCTGGTCTGGCCTGAGGCCTCTAAGCGCTGTTACAGTGCAACATGGAGGAGGTTGACACCTTTCAGTTAGAATATGTTGTCTTTCACCCAAAGCAAAGGGAAGAGGAATGAATCCAGGGCACTCGCTGTGCATGTCCCAGTGCATGCCCCGAGCAAGCTGGCATGTGTGAAGTCTTTCAGCTGATCCATGGGGTTGGTCCTCTCCTCCAGCACCTGACTCTTCAGTCATCCCAGAAGGCAGCTATTCTGAGGCTTATCTCACCTGGTGTTTTGTGTCCTTACCATAGATATTAGACCAGCACATTACACCTTCTGTATAATCAATCACAAAAACAAATACTTGTGAGTCATGATTCCTCAGCTTAACGCTTGTGATGAGCTAAACCACAAATAACAAAGGCTTATTTCTAACCCTTGGACAAAGGACTTGAAAGAAGTAGTTAATATGAATGCCCCTTCTCATGATATTTGGTGTGGGACTGCCCATAGCTAGAGAGAAGGTTTTGGGTTTTATTTTGGAATTAATCTTTCAAGTTGCTATATATTCCATGGAGTCTAGCTTCAGGAGTACTGTCTCTATAATGTGTTGCATCTGGCTCTGGATGCCTGAATCAAAACTCCCACCTGATCTAAGTGACAATTCCTGGACACAGTCAGCTAAGCTTCATGTGCCCACATGTGACACCAGTTACTCAAGCTCTTGTGAGTTTTGAGGACTTCCACAGCAGATATTGTTCCAATTATAAAGCATGAGCCTCTAGCTGTCCTCAGATTTTGTGCAAGCCCAGTTAAACACAGCCAGAGAAAGACTCCTCCCCTCCTCCCTTTTCAGTCACAGGTCATGAGGCTAACTCAAATGCCAACCTCTCCCCAACCAGAAGAGATTTTAATCCACCTCCCTCACCAACTTGAGGCAAGCTCCCGTATTGCATCTTGGGCAGGGATGTCTAAGTCTCTCTTGCTGAGTTTGGTTGGCTTTGCATGGCAAAAAGAAGAAAGGGAAAAAGAAATCTGACAAGCCTCAATAACAGAGTGCCCAGGCCTTTCACCTGGCAGAGGAAACAGCACTCTGCTTTCTTTGAGCATTGAAACCTCCCTTTCATACAGATTGCACTGAAAAACTAGCCCAGAGCCTCCATCTAGTTTCTACTACATGGAGCAGCCCAACGTTGTGGCCTGAGACTTGCTCAACGTCTCTCTTGCACAAGAGGGAGGACTGACAGCAGCAAATCCTACATGAATGAATCAACGAGTTCTGCATTCATGTGACACATCCTTCTCCAATAACTCAAAACTTACTCCTCCAGAAAGTGTGTTAATGTTTATGTGAAAGCCCTTTGACCTTGTAGAGGTATTGTTTTTATCAGCAGATAGGGCAATAAACAGCTGCATCAATATTGACCTTAACAGAAAAGTGTTTTCTCTGTATCAGTTATCTTCTTTTTTGTGTTTTCTCCAGCACATGGGCTGCAAAAAAACATCTCTCTGTTTCTTCAGTTTTCAAACAGGAGGGTAAAGGGAACTTCCTGCTATTTTGCAAACACGCACCCGCGTTCATGGCAATGGTCGAGCTGTGATGAGCTTTCTTGTGTTGCTGTAAGTCGCTGTGCGGTGGTAGGCATGCGGTGGTACGCATGGGGCTCTCGCAGTCAGCTAGCACAGTAACAGCGAAGGGCTAACTCATCTTCCCAAGACTAGTTATAAAATAACAGCAACTGTTTTCTTACAAGCAGAATATGAGGACTGTATTGGTACATACTGCTGTTTATTTGCTGTAATTCATTTTTCAGCAGTTCAAACCGTTTTTTTAATCTTTGTGAAAAGGCCAGTAAGCAATTTGGGGTCAGTGGTGATACGAGAAGTTGAAAATACTGGAGGTTAAATATCCTTAGAGACTTACATTTTCATTTCAGCTGTTGCTGTGCATGTGTAGCTGTCCACAGAACAGAGTGTGAGATCTGGGATGACACATTCATTTTGAATTGCAACCAATTTCCTGACCAGCCAAATGAAAATATAAATTCAGGCTGTGTTCAGCTGTCTCTGCAGCTCTCCCATATTAATTACATCACGGTTCTTCGAGCCGGTGGACCCAAGTGAGTTACAAACAAACAAACAAAGAAAAACTCAGAACCACCCTGCAAAGACAGCTCGGGAGACTGAGGGTCAAGATTTGTGGCTGCAAGGCAAATTAAACTGCACAACTGGTACAAATTCCTCTGTTAAGGAAGACACAATAACCTTCAGAGATGCAAAGCACCGGTATATTGCCAAGCAGCTGTACCCTATGGCAATGGAAGTGTTTTTTTTAAATTTTATATTATTTTTTTTAAATTTCTATCCCTAAAATAAACTCAATATGAGTTAATGGGGCACTGTTAATAACCTCTGGTCTGTGGCTGGACTGTAGAACTGACTCATTTTACAATTTTTAAGTGTGGAGGCACGCTGTAAACCCAAGTTTTAAGTACTCTCTGATCAACAGTAAGGAGAATATGAGTCATATGCTCGTTAATGTAATGAAGAAGTGTATTCTAGCACCATCTAGCCACCTTCAAAGGCAACTTCAAGTCAGCAAAGAAGGCCCACCGTTGCATATCATCAAACTGGTAATTAGCAGTGTTGGTATAGTTCTGGACTAAACAGCAAGTTACAGGACAGCCAGGGTTGCAAAGTCATGCATGCCTCCCAGTTTGATTCAAGGCTGCATCCACTCCTGAAAAAATGTGGTTTGTCCTGCAAGAGAGAACCTTTCCTATACTGAAGAAGACAAAATAATCTTCAGAGATATAAAGGACCTGTATATTGCCAAGCAGCTGTACCCTACGGCAATGGAAAGCGTAAAGAAACGTTTAGCTGTCTTACTTTTTATGATCCAGATATTTGGGAATCTGAGTGGTTTGGGGTATGGAGATTATGGAGAGGAATAAAATTGTCACAATTATGACAGAGATTTGTCATATAAAATCGATAGAGGAGTGCATTCTAATTTCTCTTTTACTACATAATGCCAGAATCTGTAAGGGATTATTTAATTTTTATTTTGGTTCTGATTTGTTTTAATACTACTGAGCCCATTTTTCTCTGGTTATTTACTTTATTTAGAACATAACTTCTGAATAATTTCTCATTACTGCAGGTTTGCAATATCCTGACTTTGTATATGGTTACTATGGCCATAGAAACCTGAAATAAATAACACAGAAAATAAATGTTCTTCTCAGTGACTTGGAATGGATTTATGAAGAGAGGATATAGAGCACCCACGATCAGGTGGTGAGAAAGATTTCAAATGTGGAAGATCCTGGACACAGGAAAAAGGACGCTGAGCATGGTTCTTAGAAAGCCAAATCCCACAGGCCTTATTTAGCCCCCCGCATCCAAGCTGAGTAACTAACGTCAGTAGGAGTTTTCACTAGGAACCCGGCTTAAGGAACTGACAAAGGGAGTACATTGGACTGGGCTGCAGTTTAATATGTCTTCAAGGAAATACTTGCTGGATCTTGCCTAGGATCTGGGGATGGGAATTGCTAGATGATGCGTGAGTTAGCCAAGAAGTTTATGTCATTGCACAAGACTCAGGGTATTTTAGCATGAACTGTGTTGACTTGAATTTTGGTTCCTTCATGAATTATATATTTCCTGCTCTTTTCCTGTAGCTAAATTTCAAGTTCAAGGTATGATATATCTTAAGAACTTAGTGAAATACAGGTGTGCAGCATGCAGACAGCATTACAGAAACTGTTTTCCATCTTAGAGCTGAAAAAGGTCTCTACCAAGCATTGTACCAACTGTACCAAGCATTGTACCAAGCTTTTCTTGGTTATTGCACCAACCTTCCCAGTGCTCTGTCCTTCTTTAGGATGCCAGTAAGTCCCAAGGCTGCCTGTGCAACTTAGTGCTTTGCCCTGGTAAAGGGACTAATGGCCTAGACCCAATGGTTGCTTTGCAAAATTCTGGTGATGAAAAGCAGCTGTGAACTGACTTAATCAACCAGTTAAATGGTGTTTATGACTGTTTCAGCTTTCTGGGACAGCACAGAGTTGCTGGAGTGAACCAGAGGAGAGGCCCAGAGTTGCCAGTCTGAGGCAAAGGAAGGGGAACTGCACCATCTCCTCCTCTTCCCACACTGACAAGTAAGGCAAAGCCTGCTGTAAATGGGGCCAGGGGGATGCAGCATCTGGTATGGCATGACACTGTCTGCCACACTCAGCTCTGCCTTCACAGCCAGTAACAGCCAGTCAACAGCAGTTACTTCAGAGGTTTCCCTCAGAGTGAGATTTATTCTTGGCATCCGAACCTGAGTGCTCTCAATGCAGGGAGACTTGTACCATTTCCAAGATTTCTGCTGGCTGACTTTACAGTTGGCTGGAGGATGCAGGGGAAGTTTCTGTTCAGCTTATATGGTTTTCACCATCGTGTCGTTAGCTCCTTTCAAAATAACAGCTTGCCTTCTTGACAGGAACGAATAAACTGGGAAGGCAATTCTTTCTTTGTTAATCTCTAACTGGTCGCCAGCAACACCAGAAACTGAACCGTCTCTTAGCTCTGTTCAGGGCTCCTTGGCCAGCGTGTATCATACCACAAGAGTCCCCGTGCCGGGAGACAACTAGCATGCTCCAGAGGGCCAGGTGGTTACCAAATGGCAGCAAACACCATTCCCTGCTTCTGGAGCCCTGGATAATCCACCAGGCATGTTGTTCTCTGCTTTAACTGTTTCCTGATAGACAGCTCCAGACATCGTGAGGTGGAGGACACAGCACAGGACAGAGCCCTACCTAGGACAAATCTACATATAGGTAAATATCATAAATCTTTCTAGTCCTTAGAAATCTTGGAAGGGAAAGAAAACTTGTGAGCTCCTTTTTTTCCCATATATGTGAAGGAGGCATCTGGATTTGTTGCTGCGATAATAAAGGTGATCTTTCTCTGCTGATCTTTCTCTTCCATGACAAAGGCCTTTGATCTCTTCCCCCAAAGAAAACAGTTTTAGGAACATTTCTTGTTCTAATTGTTTTGGATAGCTTGGACTCATACTTTTGATTATTGACCTTTTTGTGCTGCACAATAATTTCTCCTACAAGTAGTTTAACTGAATGCATTTGTGACTGGCAATCTGTCAAATAGATCTGTACAATATAAACTACTGATATTTTTTCTCTCCATCCTTTATCTCAAGTTCCTCAAAAGAGAATCCTTGACCTAAGGTACTTGTATTGTCAGGCATGAAGTAAAGAATACTCTGCAGTATGAATACAGTGCTAAAAAACCCAGAACAAAATATTATCCAAATCTCTTTTGGGTGTGAACATATACATTCAACTAAGTAGTCTGGTTCTGATGTTTGTTCTTAAGCTCTAAAGGCTGCAAACACCTTGAAAGTACTTCTTTATATTTTGTTTGTTAATTGACACTATGGAGCAGACAAGTTTGATGAAGCCAAGGAAGTGTGGCATCTTCTGAAGATTATAATCTGTAATATATTTCAGAGTATTGAAGTGAATGGGGTTTGTAATTAAAACAGCCAAATTAAAGTAGCCCCTCTGGGACTACTAGCCTGAGTTCAGCTGAGGAAAAGATAGGGAATAAAGACGAGTCCATACAGAAAAGAACGAGTAGAACCTTGAAGGAAGAAGATCTTTTGAAGTAAGAAATGGTTGAATTTTTAACAAACATTGAGGGGGCCATCAAAGCTCTTGAATTGGCCCCACTAAATCCTTGTTGTGGGCAGTGAAAGGAAGGTTCTACAGAGGGATCCGGACAGGTTGGATCGATGGGCTGAGGCCAGCTGTATGAGGTTTAACAAGGCCAAGTGCCGGGTCCTGCACTTGGGTCACAACAACCCCAGGCAGCGCTACAGGCTTGGGGAAGAGTGGCTGGAGAGCTGCCTGGAGGAAAAGGACCTGGGGGTACTGGGTTACAGCCAGCTAAGTATGAGCTGGCAGTGTGCCCAGGTGGCCAAGGCAGCCAACAGCATCCTGGCCTGTATCAGGAATGGTGTGGCCAGCAGAAGCAGGGAGGTGATTGTCCCCCTGTACTCAGCACTGGTGAGGCCGCACCTCGAGTGCTGTGTCCAGTTTTGGGCCCTTCACTACAAGAAAGACACTGAGGTGCTGGAGTGTTCAGAAAAGTCCAGAGAAGGGCTATGAAACTGGTGAAGGGTGTGCAGCACAAGTCTTATGAGGAGCGGCTGAGGGAACTGTGGTTGTTTAGTCTGGAGAAGAGGAGGCTGAGGAGAGACCTTATTGCTCTCTACAACTACCTGAAAGGAGGGTGGCTGTTGGCCTCTTCTCCCAAGTAGCAAGTGATAGGACAAGAGGAAATGGCCTCAAGTTGCTCCAGGGGAGGTTTAGATTGGATATTAGGAAAAATTTCTTCACCAAAATAGTGGTCAGACATTGGAACAGGCTTCCCAGAGAGGTGGTGGAGTCACTGTCCCTGGAGGTGTTCAAAAAGCGTGTAGACATGGCACTCTGGGACATGATTAGTAGACTTGGTGATGCTGGGTTGACGGTTGGCCTTCATGATCTGAGAGGTCTTTTTCAACCTTAAAAATTCTATGATTCTATGACATTAATCCTGGTGAGCTTTAACTTAGGGGAGAATTTGACCTCCAAGGCTGAATGATATCTTCCCATCACGTAACAACACGCAGTAGGAAGTCAGTGTTCACAGTGTTCATGTAAGGACCACGGCATGCTGCATTGCTTTGAGTTTGGGGTTTTTTTGGGGGGGTCTTTTCCTCTGTCTGTTGTTTTGAATGAAGTCTTACTAGACAAAAGGCCTGCAAGGATGCCCTGGACATCATGTCCTAAGTTATCAACTTGAAAGAAAGTATAAACTCTGTGTTTCTTAGGGATCTTTGAAATGGAGACAGAGAGAGCAGATGCTGGAAGAAGAACTACTGCAAAGAGCCAAGGAACAACTACTATCCAAGACAGTTGTGAACCTAGGGTTAAGTAAATGTATTTTTGCTTACTCTTTCCCCATGCTACATGATGCTGTACATGTTGCTCAGCTAGAAAGCAGTCTTTCGTATTTATTCTCATTTCCCACGGACAATACGGACAAAAACGGTTTTTATTTGCTTTTTCTAAAATCCTTTGAAAAAAGCTTTAGGGCTTTTTAAAATATTGGATATTTTGAAATCCCTTGGCCTAAACTGTCTTGAACGTGGAGCTCTGCAAACATTAGGCTTCATTTATAAGGCTGGCATTCAAATCAGGAGTAATGAAGCTGATACAGTGCTGAGAATACGTGAATGCTGTTTGCTCTGTAAAGCTGTATACAGAATCCAATTATGAGCCCTGGGATACAGGACAGTCTATCACTGTAAAGTAATTATTTGTTGACTGCTGAGCCAGCTGTGTTGAATTTGCATCTTGGAGTGTTCAGAATGCCAAAGCATCTTTAAATCTGAGTCTTTAGTTTAGATTAGACACGTTAAATGACAGAACATTTTTCATTTCTTACACTGTGCTAGTCTCCTGATGCTAAAAAGAAATTCTGGCTGAGATAGTGCAGAACAAGGTAAGTTAGAAATGGGAGTGATCATAAGAATGGGCTTTTGTGGACGAATTTCTTGTCTTTTAGAAAGCTCTCAGAGATGGTAACTGCTCTACCCACAGGCTATTGAAGTTTTGGCACCCTGAGATCTGACTCTGCCCGTGTTGAAGCAGGAAAAGGACATACATTAATGTTAAAGGAAGCTAAACAGATCAGCAAACACTGTACCGAAAGAAAAGGTTCTCTGTATGAATGTAGTTGTATGCATGCGTGTATCTGTCTGGAACCTGCTGGTGAGTATCTATGCGTAGTTTTACTTGGGCTCATATCCCATGAAGCCACTTCTCCCCAGACCACCTCGGGGTGCATAAGAAGGGCTTAGCAAGCCAGCTGCAGCGCAAAGGATAAAGAAGTATTGGCCTCCTGAGACCTGGCCTATTGCTTTAGGCAAAAGCCACAGTGCCTCACCCTGCTGTTACGGCCTGCCCCACAGAATTACAGCTGCTGACTCAATTCTGGAGGCCACAATTAATTCCAGAGGCAGCAATCAACCTGCAGCATGGGGAGCCACCCTGTTGTTAGCAGTGCCTCCTGTGCAGGCAACATTTTTCGCTGGTCCCCTCTGGGCTTCTGTGGCTGCAGAGAGGAGGCAGCATTTGACACGGCTCTGTGCCGTGGGATCCTGCACGAGCACATGCATCGCAACACACTGTGTAAGTGTGTAAGGTTTTGCACCCTACTTTCACTTGAAGAGAGACCTTAGGAAGGTCTTATCACCAGAAGAGAGACTTCAGAAAAAGTAGTAGCTCACAGATGGAAAAAAAATAAAAATCCAATAGACATTAGAAATATAAAGGAGAAATCTCAGATCTTTGAAGATCTCACATCTGATGTCCAAAGAAGTCCCGTGTCTTGCTTTGCCACTGCTTGGAGCTAAGGAATCAAAGCAATAAGTGTTGAACCATGCTGTAACCCTGCAGGAGGGGGAAAAAGAGAAGGGGAAGAAGATCAGCAAAAGATAACTGAGGAGGATGTAAAGACAGAGGATCAGATCTGGGAAAGGTTTCTCAGAGTGTAAAACTCTGAATGCCCAGCTTTTTTTGAGCCTAATCCAAACATCTCCTACAGCATGTGGGAGTGCTCGAAACCTCAGCTTCTGACCCAAAGTGGCTCGAGTGCTGAGCAGGTAACTATCCAGTGTCAGCACATCTAGGAACCAGCCAGTACGGAAATCCTGGAGTGGGGTAATATTATCCACTCACACCTCATAAAGCCTTGCAGGAACCTATCTATCTGGGAAATCAAAATCCGGGTTTAACGATCCAGAACCTTGTTGTGAAGGTCAGTATTTGTGACATTTAATTTTTAATTATTATCCCAAAGAACGGAGAAGGCCCCATGCTTTCTTGTTAAAACCCATCTGGAAAAACAGACGATAAGAAGAGCAATAATAGCACTTCTTGGATGACAGATGCAGGCAAAAGGAGCATGCTGTAGGTGTCAGGCAGGTTATTTCACTCTAAGGACAAGCCAGGAAATGGGAGAGAGCTGCAGCTCTGGATGGTGCAGCCCCACCAGCCTGCCTCCCCTGCAGAGCTGCTTGGAGAACACCAGTCCCCACTGAAAGAAAAAGCTGACCACCACGGTTTGTGTCATCGGCAGAATTTCACAGAATGTTCTTGTTTTTGTTTGTTTGGAGGTTTTTGTGTTGTTTTTTTTTTCCCAGTGGAATAAAAGCAGAAAGCATTTACACTTCACTCCTTCTTTTTAGTCAGACGTTTCTGACTGGCTTCTAGTAGAATTTTTTTTTTACAATGAATAAATGTTAACCTGTTTATATGCAAGATCTTTATATGGGATAATTTCTGAAAGAATTCATCTCTAACTCCTCCTGTTCTCCTGGAAATCTCTGTGACTGAGTGTTTCAGTGCAGAGCAGGGCTCAGAACTGATCAGCTGCGATACTTGATGCTGAGAGTATTTTCCTGGACTTGTTGAAGAAAGTCTGTGGGACTGCTTTTCAGATAAAAAAAAATTAAGTTCCTTTTTTTTTAACACATATCTATAATGGGAAAACAAACATTTTTTTACGTTGTTGCAACACACTTTATTTTGTCAGGCAAATAGTGTTTTAGATACTCAATTAAATAGCACTATGTTAAACTACATTTTGTTCTTTCTTACACACTATATAATGCATATTCACTGTAATGACAGTTTCATCATGCTAGGAACTTATACACATACCTACACTTTTAGAAACAAGATTTTCTTAATAAAACACGCGTATCTACAGTAACAATTGCAAAGAACACATTGTTAGGTCAAGATTTCAGCAAACTTTACAAACTACACAAAATAAAAATAGCCAAAAAAATATCAGTACACGGTGAAGTTCTTAGCAGAGAACATATCTTTACATTTGGTGAAGTTATGCCGAGAAGTCATTTTGCTTTCGTATTTTTTAAAGGAATAAAATTATATACATTATTTAGTAATCCTTAAAATAGGAAGTATTAAATAGCACAAACAATATTACAGCCTTAAGTTTTGGTGTTACCTACAGTAGAGGGACTACTTTAAACAACTAAAAATTGCGGTTTGTCTATTCTGTACACTTCGGGCCAAACCCTCAGCTGGTATAAACCACGGTAGCTAAGTGGGCAGCAAGGAAGTTACAGTAGTTTATACCAGCTGAGCATCTGGCTCCTGACTACTCTATACACAGGGGAAGGCTGCTAAAGCGTGGAAGCTTGGACCGGTTATGCACTGACAGAAGCTTATTATACATATGCTGAAGTTTTCATGCAGCAGGAAAAATGTTAGTTTAAGTATAATCCCTTAAACAGTCATACCATAATAATGGTATATGAAGCAGCTTTAAAAATATTATTTTATAATCATATGAAACTCTGAGCTATGCTGATTGTTTTAACGGAATCCCTTATTGCCAATATACTATTAGAAAACAGTGTAACTATAATTTCTGAGGCCTAATGGGGGCCTATTAAAATATCACTGTACCTAACCACTTAAAGGGTAAATTGTACCCTTAAATACCTATTAATCACCATATTCCATCTGGAAGCAATTATGATCCTCACAATAGACATTAATACCACACTAACTCTGCAGTGAATCTGCTGGGGAAATAGGGAGAGCATGGCAGCATACAGAGTATATGCACTAATGTCATTCCAGGAGGTAGTTCTATTTTGTGGCACTCCGTTTTTGGTTTCTCACACACTTCAGAAGTCAGTCATCCTCAGGAGAAAAAAAAAAAAAAGCAGCAGTTTGCTGCACTGAAAGTCAGGTGGGGAAAAAACCCCTAAAATTATTTTCCTTTACTCATCTCATTTTCCTCTTCTTTTTTTCCTTTTTTTTTTCTTTTTCCTCCAGAGTCTGCTTTGCCAGCTCTTGGGGCCAGATCCAAGCTCACTCAAGTCAAAGAGAAAGTTTCCTGATGGTTTCCATAAGAAAGACCTTACATATCAGTGGCTACATATTGCAGAAATATGCATTTAGGCCTTGACTAAGAAAAGCACTTAACTAGATGGCCACGTATGAGCAGGCTGGCATTGCCACCCCCTTAGCAGCAAGCAGTAAGCAGACAAATTAAATTCAAAGAGCTCCCACCAGCGTCAAAGGGACTTAGAGACAGTGTTTAAGTGGTTTGATCAATCGGGGCTCATTTCCCGACTATTCTTCTGAGCCAGATGGTGATCAAGTGACACATCTAACTGGTATCAGGTAAATACCAGTTACCTCCGTTGCACCAGATCTTAATTCGCACTGGCCTAGACCTGGAGGTGTTCTCCAACGCCCTGTAGAGTTACTCCCATTTTAATAGAAGCAGAATCAAATTAATGCCCAAAGAGTTTCAACAAACACCCATTAAAATGTTTACAACTATGTTTGAAATACAGCCCTCACCTGTTAGTGGCTGGAACTATCAACTTTTTAAAAGTACTTTTCTCTTATCTTCTCTGGGTTCAGAAATTATTTTCACTCAATTGTTTTTCCACAAATTTACTTTTTTTTTTTTTTTTTTAATTAGGCTGAACATAGCTCAGTTTTGAGCTGAACAGTAGTTTATATTTTTATATACTACCATAAAATATCATTAAAAGATCATGGAATAAACCACATTTTTTCTAAGGTACTCATACATTTTAAATCCCTGTTATCTCTCTCTTTTGAACAGGTTCAGTGGCTTCCAGAATACTCTTACATAGTAAAATGAGGAAGATTTGTCCCTATTTTTTGGTATTAGTGTTGCTCAAAAAAAAACAGTGATAGTTTTTCCTAGGATGCCTTGATGCACATTTACCCAATTTTCAACTAAACATACTTCATTAGATCTGACAGCTGCTTCTTAAACAAAAGTATTTCTCTTTAAACATGTCTCTCAAGTTGTTACACTTTTTGGTTTTTGACCCAAACCCATTTTTCAGTTTTAGTTCTCCCTCATTCTTCTTCTTTTCCTGATCTTCTTTTCAGCAGAAAACTGAAAATATGAGGAATTGTCAAAATATCATTGAAAACAAAAAAGGTACAAAGACTGGAAAATGGAAATGGTTTAATTTAAAAACTCTAGTTAAAATATTTGCAACTTTGAGAAAACAGCTAAAAAATAATGTTTTAAAATTTTCAAAGACACTCCTGATTTGTTTCCAAATTGCAGACCAGCTCCAATTTAATCATGGAACACATTAAAGATAATCTATGTTTTTAATTTCTGAGTAAACAGTACACAATATACCCACGTTCTGTCCTTTGAAAAAAACTGGAGTGTAAATTGTTTGAAAAATAGCTAAATTACCTAAGTCACTTAGGTATTTTTCAAAACTGTATGTATAATGAACATTCTCATATTAGCTTTGTGCCACTTATAAAGCTATGTAGTGTTATAGGACACTATTTTAATAAGAAATCAATATGAGCAGAGATAGTTTAAGTTACATTCCAGAACTCATGAATTTTTTACAACTCATACTATGCACAATAATCAGTGTTTCCTCTGATAAAGTATAATATTTTTTGTTGATTTTCTTCTACTCGTTCCTTCATTTGACCTCTGAATGAATGAAACATTTCTACTACACTTTACTTGCTTCCTATCAGCATGCATTCACATGATTTGAAAGACGAGTGAAAGCTGTAAACCCAATATTGAACAGTAAACAAGAAGAAACTCATGCTCTGCAGTGCAAGAAAATCTTAGTACCATCCTACTTTGAGCATGCATCTTAACCCAGATTCTTTCACCACCAGTCTGGTTGGTACAGTTTCAGAGTTGCAAGATAAATGCATTGATTTTGTAAATCTTTCTATTCAGCTATAATTAATTAATGAGATCTTAAAGGTGAATCTGGTTTAACATGAATAGCTAGTTCTGCTTCTAGGACAGAGCCCAGCCTAGTGTCTGCAAGCATCTAGGAAAGAAAATGCTCTGAATTATTTTCTTTCGTTAAGTTACACTGCATTTTATTGGGAGAAGGATCTTTTCTGAGGCTTGTTCGATTTTAATTTTTAATATTTTTTTTATCAGATTTGCTGAAATTTGTTCTCAATAGACAAATATAAGCCCCCTACAGTGAGGACAAAGTTATCTATTACTACAAAATAAAATTAAGATCCGGGTAATTGATTCCTTCTATTTCTACTTTTCCTGCTATTGATAAGGGCCTTTAGTTTGCTGTAGTCCCCTCTCATCTTCTGGGATTCTTCCCTCTGCTGACCTTGCTGTCTACTGTCTTTGCAGTACTGGTTAATCATCTGCATCTCCGAGTGGCTGAAAGCTCCCACAAAGTCCTTTGGGTGGAACTGCAGTGCTCGCACCGAGCTGGCCCAGGTCCACGGGGACCACTTGTCAGTCATGAGCGCCACCATCTCTGAATCCAACACTTTGAAATTGATCTTCGCTAAGGTCTGCTTGAAGTTGTTCTCTGTTGCGATGCAGTGGTAAAGCCCCCGGTCACTGTCTTGGACAGAGCGAATGAGGAGTCCTTGCTCAGTAGCTATGATCCTCTCATTCAGCTTGACCTAAAGGGCAAAAAGGCAGATGGAATTTTTAGGGAATGTTATGGAACAACACAGTATTGGACCTCTTGATAAGTCCCACTTCAAACACCTCTTTCTTTCTTAAAGGTTTTCTTAAAGGTACTATATTTTGCTTTGCCACATTTCCCAGAGACCACTGTTATTGCTACTGTTAGGAGAGAACTTACTTCAAGGAAGCTAAGTGTTGTTAAAGAAAATAACTTCAATATTTTTAGTTGCTATGTTACAATAGATTTGATGAGGATGAAGACAAAGATGCAAATCTGGAGACTACATGAAAGAAGAGTTTTCATAATGTCCAAAGAGCAGAGCTGAAGAAATGAACTTTTATTTGCCAGGGTTACACCCACAAGAATGTCTCTTCCAGTATCAGATTGCCGTGAGACTCGATGGAATTAAGGTGCAGAATTAGGAGTTGATCTGTCATTGAACACAAGGTGGCTTCTGGTTATACATTTTGACTTTGAGCAGGTTCCTGGGGCTAACTTCTGAAGAACGCTATCTGCACTGCAGAGTCTACAGCCTGGTATAAAAGTTTTCATCACGGTGGCCTCAGCTGGGACTTGGCTCATTGGAAACCAGGAGCAATTTTTCTACGCTCCTATTTCCTTTCTGGCTTCAGACTCTGCACAGTCCCAGGAGATGTTCACATCATCTGAAGGAAGCAAGTTACCACAGCTTGTTATCATCTGATTATAAATGACTGTGCACATGTCCCTTTGCATATCAGCTGTGAAGTTAAAAAAACACTAATTTAACCCACTATGAAAGAATATCAGTGCTGGTTTTTTTTATGAATGATTTTTCTGTTTTGCCACTGCACTTTGCATCATACCTGATTCTCTTGGGAATTCATTTATTTATTATGCTACTCTGTTATTGTAAATTTTTGTAGACATTGTGGAGGTAAGATTTTCAGAAATATGAGAGCTTGAAATATAATTAACCCTTTGATTGCTTTAGTTTATCTGTTTCTATTTAAAACTGCATTGATGCTAATACAGTGAACATAAGAACAAAAAAGGGAGATGTTCTGCTGAAGCAAAGGGTTGAAGAATTGCACCTAGATTGCTAGGACATGACTTGAGTCTTTGAAGAGTACATAAGAAAAGCAGCATGAACGACTCGGTGAAAGGCTTGAAAGTCCTCTCTGATTTTGGATAAATGCCCTGATAAGAGAATAATGCTTTTCAATATTTATTATCTATCAACAGACACCATATTACTTAATATTTCCTTTCAAAAGATGTTCTTTTTTTATTCATACAGTAACTGCCTTGCATCTGAAATGGATTTTTTTCCCCTTTTATATTACTCAAGGAAGGCACATTCCCCATAAACAATCATACTGTATATTACAGTGCTGAAACTTGAGAGCCTTACAGAGTGCAGTAATGGAAAATGTGATTGCACCATGGTGGGGAAATGCTTTTGTCAATACGTGTTCTTAGCCCAGACTAGTTTCTTGCTAAAGAAACCTTTCCCATTTCTCCCATTTCTGTCCTTTATCTCTTCAACAGCACAGAAGGGCTACTGCGTGCTGACTTCTTGCTGAACTTTATACAGGTTATTGCTTTTGCACCTATTTCCTCAGATCAATAAGAAGTCCTGAGTGCTGCAAACCTTCAGCTTGCAATTAGTAAGGTGTGAAGGAAAAGATTCATTAACTAGTTCCCTGACTTCAGGGGCTGACAGGAATTTTCTGATAGTTGTTCTGCTCTGATAGAAATCACTGGGGTTGAGGAGCGAAGTCCCAGCTGTACCAAAGAGTCTGCCCTTATTTACGTGAGTGAAGTGCTGGTCACTGCCCTGCATCCACACAAATTCTCCAGCTTCACCGTAACCGGACTGTCTGATGAAAACACAGACGCTACCTGGCCTTGGTCCGCAGGGTGGATTAGAGGCTGACTGAGGTCCCTTCCAGAGCTACTGCTCACGTTACTCACCTCTTTCCTCCTGTCATTGTCTTTCTGTAGCAGCCATTTAATAGAAGCCTGAGGAGATTTGGGTGTGCATTCGAGAAAGGTGGTGTTGTTTTTCACTCCATACTGAACTATTTCTGCGGCGTTTCTGTATGCTAAAAAGCAAAAGAAAATGATCAAGCTACTGTGAATGATAATACAGGTAAAATGAAGTATATCTGATCCTGATATTGGCCAATAATATGTAATTTAGGGCACAAATTTTCCAAATAAATGCAATTAAATGTGAAGAAGGGCATCCGGTTCCAAATACCAGTGTTTTCAGTCTGACGTGATCTGGGAAAGGAGGATACCTGTGGGCTGGTGATGGGATAGCTGAGCTCAGGGACAGCGTTCCCTGAAATGATCTCATTCTCTACCACTACAGGAAAGCCTGGCTTGAACTGTCGACAGGAGAATGAAGCATTTAATATATTTCTTCACACTTCACAGTTTACGAGTTGGGGGAATACAGTTAGCAGCACGCCCTAAAGACGGCTCCCTCTATCCCGGCTGGTGCAGTCTGCCGGGGAGGCGAGAGAGGGCAGGCTTGGCTCCCTCCCGCTCCTCCTGCAGCGCAACGAAAGGACTGGGCTCTAAATCTGGAAGGCGGTGAAGATGTAGACAGGCCAGCAACAGAGAGCAGGACAGATTTACAGCACTCCAGCAACACCTGGGCAAGTGCTGAGCGTATGTCATCGCTCAGACTTGTGCCCCTTTACAGTCTTGAGAGACGAACAATTGGCAGTTACCGACAGATGCTCATTGCTTGGCTCAAATCATAATATTTGTTCTAAAAACAATACCAGTTTTAAAAGCTTACATCATAGATGAAATAGATTTTATTTTTTTTAACAAAGAAGCAACAGATATCAAATAACATGAGAAATGCAAATACCTAGAGGTCTACACATGTAAAATGTGACTGGTTTTGCACAGTCCTAAGACTGGTTTTCCTCAGACTCTATCTCCCATTCTTTTCAGCTTCTTCCATCAACTGATATGTGAAATTGAAATCTATTCTACTAAAGGAAGGAGGCTTTGCTTGGTTTTGGTCCTGCAAAGTTTTTAGCACATACATGAGGTTGCACCAAAATTAATTGTAGTCGTTAGGAGAATGATGTGGAAATAATTTGCATTCAAAGACCGCAAGCTAGGAAGGACCTTACCTGTGAGCTGTGGAACAGTGAGAATCTGAGCTGAAGCACATGTTTACTTTTATGTACACTGGAACTAGGTATACTACAGAAATGTTTAATTGATCAATGTGTATCTAATTTCTTACCCAGGCCATAATATTTACGGACTTACACGTTAACAAAAAGATTGAGAGAATACAAATACATTTCTCTAAGAGCCATAAGGACTAACACAAGTGTAACAATATTAAACAGAACATTTGAAAAGCAATCATACAAGCCCCTTAGTTATTGATGATCTATTGAAAAATTGTAATATGCTGACAATACTGAGTTTATACGTGCTGAGAGGTCTAGGGCATGCAACATATCATGTTTAAAGACTTTGTTTCAAGACTGTGGTTCCCCATAAATAGCAATTTCTTGCTATTGCCCAACTCTCTGTTCTTTTGTCCTTTAGGTAGATTTCATTTTTTCCCCCAAACATAGTAGTTTTACTATAAATGGCTTTAATTATATTTTGAAAGAGTCTAAGTTACTGTTTCTTTTTATCTTTTTTCCACTGGGAAAATATCTGCCATCTACCTATGCTATATCCCACTGCTGTCACCAAAACATCCTTTAAAGTTGCTAAAACACATAAACTATAAATACATCTACATTAAAAAAAAAAAAGTTGGAAAACAAGAAACCTGTTTCACAAGACTGTCAAGGTTTAATCATTTGTTTCCCCTTAGCCCAGAACACGGACAGTTGACATTCTCACATTTTCCACACTGAAAGAGGAGACACCCACCCTCGGGACAGACAAGGGGCGGGTGGTCACAGCACATGCCTACAAGGTAGGACACGCAGCTCAAGTTTCTTCATGACTCAGAGCCTAAGCTTTAGTATGGATCTCTCAGAACTCAGGTGCATACTTTAATGGTGGGGTCATCTTTTGTAATTACCTGTTCAAGTTATTCAGCTTCATAGAAATGATCTGATACTGAGTCATGGGGAAAGACCCTCTGGCACCCTAGATTGGCAGCTAGAGCAGGATTATTCACATTTGGGCTGAGGGATATACACCCAATGGACTGTTGTGGTCTGTTTCGAACAAGGAGACTCTTCCGAGACTCAGCAGAGACCATTTCAGTGGAATTTTTATTAACTGAACATTTAGCATGTAAAGCATTGTTCTGCTATCAATCAAAAAGTTAGTCAGGTCTATTATTTGGTCTCCAGATGGTACAGATGAGAATGCACTTCGAAATGCAGGCTCAAAAACAGAGGTGAAAGGACCATAATTCTCTAATGCCTGCCCTTGGTTCAATGGCATTCATTGTCACCACCTAACTCAGACACGCATAGGGTTGAAGAAGATTAAATTGCCTTTATGTATGTGTCCACTTTTACAATGACTTTGGCGATACTTGACTGGTGTCCATCAATCTGGAGAAAGTGGTAGCTGCGAGGACAGAACATTGGTCCCTTGTCCACCTGCACCGTGCCAGGCTGAACTAAACAGTTGCACAGCTGGAAATAAGGGACTTCATAAAGAGACTTGGAATGGTTTATTTTCCCATGTAAAGGGAGAAAGGAGTAATTGTAACTCAAAGGACAGATCGATAACCTGCTGTTTGCTGAAAGATGTGCTCCAAAACATAAGATGGCCCCAAATATTTAGAATAATTCTGAGGTCCAAGACTTAAATACATGAAGAGAAATTAATAAAGACTGAATGGATTTAGAAGTAGAACAGTCCTCAAATTAACTGTACCTGTTTCTAGTCAACACTGTCAGCTTCTCATTTCATGTATGATCACCTATGCATTTCATAGTTCATCATTTTATCATGCAAGTTTCATGTAATTGCAAGGAAATATGTTAAAATGAAAACAAAACCCTGACTTGGAAAATAATTATGCTTAACCAGTAAACCACACAGATAATGTGAGTTATAATGAATCACAGAAAGGAAAGCCAGGCATTCTTTATATAGCACGAGGATCTCTAAATTATAGTACCTTTCAGGTTGAAACCTCGGCACTGAGTCAGAGGGTTTCCATGTCTCACGTCTTGCCTACGACTCCTCCTGAAATATTTTGTAAAAACAAAATGTTATTCCAAGATAGCTACAATGCAAATAAACACTTTTTATTTGTGGTTTGTTTGGGTTTTTTTTTTACTAGATCAAATCATAGGCATAGTTCATGACCTCCTGTGACTGTGCGTTACTCTTGGCAGGCTTGTTAGAGTGAAGATACTGTTGAAGCAAATAATCACAGAATCACAGGCTGGTAGGGGTTGGAAGGGATCTCTAGAGATCACCTAGTCCAATCCCCTGCTAGAACAAGATCACCTAGAGCAGGCTGCACAGGGTCACATCCTGGCGGGTTTTGAATATCTCCAGAGAAGGAGACTCCACAGCCTCTCTGGGCAGCCTGTGCCAGTGCTTGGTCGCCCTCAGAGTGAAGAAGTTTTTCCTCATACTGAGGAAAAATATTCTTAGTACTCATATTCTGTTTGCTGAAGTTTATAAAATGGTTGTACTTTTGGTGGGTATCGTAGTTTTTCAGTGGAGGTATAGAGATGGAAGGGTTAGAGGTGATGCATGGAATAGACATAGGTTCACTGTTGCAAGACCTCATATTCAAAGCCAGAACCCCCCAGCTAGAGCTCTTCATAAAGGCAAGCGCCTAAGTCACAGTGCTCATAGCTAGTGCACCAACAGAAAATGACGATATAGGGTTTGTTCCCTTCTTGATTTTGGCAGGCACCTTATTTGGCAGGCTGCCTTAGTAACAGAGTGACTGAAGTATTTATCCAGAATGGTGTAGAGCTAAGATGCAGTTCTGTCCTCTACTTGAGGGTATGTGACTATTTCCAAAACATACTCAAACTCATCAAGTCTCAAAATACTTCTAAATGGGGCTTTGTTATATTATTTGGATGACAGATGCAAAATCACGATTCTGCAGCAAATTAGCTAGGGAGCTTACTGGGATTGGGAATACTGGCATTTCGGTCCTCCTCAGCTAGGAGGTCATAGCTCACAGAATTCAGTGTATAAAAATCAAGCATTCACATTTTTTATTCTTAAGATATATTATTTTGTTTGCTGAATATCCTGTTAGTTCAACATTTATCAAGTTCAACAAAATATATATATTGGTGACAGGCTGTTACAAATGGATGCTGCTGGGATACGTAACAGCTGTATTCAGAACTATGCACTAATGACTCCTAAGATCAGAAACCATAAAAAGCCCCTGGAGCTCCAGTACTGCTGAGTGAAGGGTGATGCCTCTATGGCCACATTATACCAGGTACTGCACAAACACCCACAGACAGGGTTTGTAATCCGGTGTCACCTGATCCTTCACGGCATTGGAAATATTTGAAAGGTAAAGTTTCAAAGGAGTACCTTCTGTCATTCCAAGTATATTTTTGCTGTTTATCATCAAAAAATATTTCATCTTGTGCCTTGGGATCTTAACCTTTGTGAACTATTTATGCAAATCAAAGGAGACAATGAAGAATTTGTGAGTGAGTTTCGAGATTCCTGAGCTCCACACCATCAGAAATGGCATGTGTCTTGCACTAAGCAGTTCTGAGAATGTAAACTTACAACTTCATACTTATTACAAAAAAGGTTGAGAAGGTGGTGTTTAGAAAGTAAAGATAATTCTGTCAGGTGTTTTGAGGTAAATCAATGTTGGATGAAGAAGTGCAGTAATCCATGGGTGAAAGAAGTGTTAAAAGAAGCAAATAAGCAAAGGTGTCCAGCCGATACTGCTGTATAGACTATGTGATTTGGCTCTAATTGCTGATGTTTTCTACTTTTCATAATTCTTTCTTGTTAGATAAAGGGAAAACTCACTTCCTTTACTTATGAAAAACAGATATTTTTGGTTTTTTCATACAGTTTTATGTGTTTATTTTGGTCTGACATAAAAAGCAAATTGCAAACAAAATGCTCAGCATGAAAGCAAGCCCCAGTGGAAATAACCCTGGGTGTATATAATGGGGATGGCAAGGAATCCACTGGAAACTGCACAGACTGGGTGTACCTGACTGCTCGTTATATCTTCCAGCAAATATTTTAGTGTGGGAGTTAGGTGACCTGAGACCTGGGGATTTTTCTTTTCTTTCCTCCACCTGTCTTCTGACCTTTGCTCCATGGAAGAAAACAATCAGTTTGCAGACTGGAGGCTGAATACACTGGGTGAAAGCAGTAAAAACCCCAGGTACTTTACCAATTGTTACATGGCCAGGTTGGGCTTTATCTTTCGGTCTGAAATAAGGCATGAATCGGGAAATCTTGGCAATACCAGAAGTAATTGCCTTTAATCCTGGGGGATGACAATGCCATCAGCTGGTTGGGCCACTGGAGCAGAGCCAAGCTTTGCCAGTTTCTGCCTACTATCTCCCTCCGTGTAGGTAAAGGAGTAAAGCCCATTAGCGGTACCGGCTCTTCTGCATCTGCAGGCAGGTGCAGGGAGCGAGCACGGTGGCACATAGTGGGTAAAGCTCTGTCGTACATCTGAAAGACTGTCGCCTCTGCAGTAACACCTCATTGTGAATTCTGTAGCTTTGCTTCTATATGAAGCAAAATCTTAGTAATACAAGAGCTCACTACAGCCTCCTGCTATTAAGTATTTCCCTTGGGAGAAGGAAAGAGGCTCCTGTTTTGCATAAGAATTATGAGATGGACTATTAGCTCTGTTGTAAATTAAAGAGAAATTGCTTTCCCTGTCTGTTTTAATAAATCTCATGTCAAAAACCCCAAATCTGCAGGCATTACATGGAAATCACATTTGCTTAAAATTTCCCTGGAAATAATTCCTCTCATTTAGAAGTAAATGAGGAATAAAAAAAAAAAAAAAGAAGAAAAAGACTTTATTCCTCACATAGCCCGAGAGGTATTTTGCTGTATTTAGGGCTATCACAATTACATCCATAGTGAGCAACTGAATTTAAGAAAAGGGAACAAATGTTTCACTGATTTTGTGTGCATAAGACAGAAGGATTAATATTTATGATTAGGAATGAGAGTTGTTTTTTTTTCTTTTTTCAGTCCATTGCTTTAAATAGGAAAAGGGAAGCTCTTTAGCATACACTCCTAGGTGATGAACAATGCCAAGCACAACAGCTATGGAGGTATTGTTTGTACATGCACCTGAAAGGAATGACATCCCACTTCTTCATTACAACACCCCAGGCCACATAGCAGAACAAAAGCCTTCTTTCCTTGCAGACTTCACTTGGCTGCTAAATGCTGCTCACCTTTTCCCTGTGGGATAAAACCTGGAGCAGGAGTTGCCATCCCAGGCGCAGTATGGGTCTCGGGCTAGGCAGCAGTCAGCGCAGGCGGTCCCGTAGATGTGGCAGCGATGCAAGGATACCTGGGTGACTCCTTCGTCTGAGCTCACGTACAACTGTTGCTGTAGAAGGAAATGGAAAGATTTCTTTCAGATGCGGAGGAGCTTCACCCAAGATTCGGCTAACACACCTAAAAACCTTTCAAATAATTTTGGAATTAACTCAAAACCAAGAGGGGAGCCACTAATATACTGAAAGCCAAGATAAACAGAAATCTCCCAGGTGAAGAGGCCTATAACATTTCCACCTTCCTGTTAGAAAACACTTAGAAACACTGGGGAATGTTAATGTTTTTTGGACATTGAGTGTCATTGTTCTGTTCCGGGGCAGACAGGTTGAATTCATATTGCTCAGATTTGAGAACTTG
>VWZZ01002387.1:153530-170350 GCA_013399095.1 Psophia crepitans | reverse complement strand
ATGATTCTATGATTCTATGACTCGAAGCACAGAGGCTTCCTGCTGCCGCTCCTGAATGCTGCAGGTCTTCCCAGACACGTTTAGGACACTCTGGGGTTTACCAGTTTGCACTAGGAATGAGTAAAAAGGTAGCAGAATCCTGCCCAGACAGTTTTACACACTTTTACATGTTGCACGGTGTCTAGCACAATGAATCTCATCCTGACAAGTGACTCGGGGTGCTACAAGCAATACTATGCACTTTGTGAGACAGCCATAAATATGAACTTAGGAAAGATCATGGGTAGATCAAACCTGTGCTGTAAAATCACTTTGGAATGCAAACACTTATTTTTCTTGTCAGAATTTGGCAAAGGCAAATACTTCATGATAACAAATATATTTTAATTTAATTTCATTTTGAAAACAGGATAAAAATGATCTCAATAAAGGACATTTTGATTGTCTGCCTCCAAATGGTTTTGTTTCCATTTTAAAATGTTATTTTAGATGTATGTACACAAAATGACATATGTCCATATGTCTATACTATGTCTAAGTGTAATGTATGCCCATAATGCAAGAGGTGAAATTGGAATGGAAACTTTGATTTGTCTTCTCAGGGAACATTTACATCACCCTGGAACTAATTTACTTGCATTACATTTTGTGGGAATTTTTTAAAAAAAATAAAAATTCCCTTTTGTAACACAAAGAATTGAGGAAGGCTATTACTTGGGAAAAAGGTGAAGTCCAGCTCCTCACCAGTTCCATGGCTGTAGAATCTGCATAACCTGAGATCATCATGACCCAAATAATAAGCATCTGTCACAGTGCTTAGATATACTGAATCCTGCTTTGCAGCAAGTGTTGGGTTAGCAGGCATCTCGGGGTCACTTTCCTATGATTCTGTGGCTCAATGTGTGTTGAAGAACAAAAATCTCAATTTAACTATGCAATTTTTGACAGAAAACTCAAGTACCTATATTAGGAGCATAGTAATTTTAACATCCCTGTTTAAGCCATAGGAAAAAACTGAAGGAGGCAATTCTGGTCTAAGCTGGGCAGAACTGGGCTATGAGCTGGAAATGGAACCAGAAATGAAATTTTTCTGTCACTCCTGTCTTTGATTAGAGTCATCTCAATTAAAGGTGTTTCAGTAATTTTTTTCCTAATCAAGTGAGCAGCTATCTCTTTTAACAGATACATTTTTAACACTAGGCAGGACTCTCCCTAAAATCTTGGGTGTTTCCATTTAGGGAAATCTTGTTAATACAAAGCCTAGGAAGTATCAGTTACTGAAAGCAAAAATAGAAAGGAAACAGATTTATACACTGTTAAGATTTGAGTCACCTCTAGATATGCCCTAAATACATTCCACAGAAAATACTAAACTAAAATCATATGTAAAAAATTGGCTCAGTGGGCCCATCCGTTCAGCAAGGCATGATAAAACTGAGATAGACTCACTTGTTGGATGTCTAACACAGAGAAGGCTGAGCTCTGTGTTGAATACCACTAACTAAATGCACTGAATTTGACTTTTAAAATTAAAAAAAAAATGGACTATTCATTCCATCAAAATAAAACTGGTCTTGGTAGAAACCCTTTACTATAAGCTCAGCTCCTTTGCTTAATAAAGCTGAAAAGAAAATGTCACAAATTTTTCGTGACGTCAACTTCTCTACACTGAGTTGTAATTTTCCTTGCTTTGGGAATTAAAGGGTTTTCACTCTGATCTGATTTTTCAATGAATTTATTTGACCCATGCAAAAATAAACAAGAACCACCATCAAAATCATTATTTGGAGTACTGAGAGCCTTCGCATTTACACTTAAAACCTTTAAAGGCAGTGACCATAAACACATGTAAGCAGAGCAGAGCAGTCTAGTGGTAATACAGAAATCATTAAACTATTTTCCCCATTTTTTGAGTGCAAATGATCTGTGAATACAGTTGGACATAAAGATATATGTCTGAAGTGATTCCCCACATATTTCACACAGATGGCTTTCAGTTGATGAATTAGTTTCATACTGGGTTTTTTGGGGGTATTTTTGTGCTGCTGTTTTTGAACATGTTTTTTTCAACCAGTGTTGTTAGTTACCCAAGTGACGTGTTGGTGTTTCTCTTCTTTAGTTTGCTCCATGAAACGCATGTGAGCAGGACAGAGGTTTAACTGGGTTGCCTGTGGTGTAAATATTCAAAGAAGTCTTGGAGGGACTTTTGCTGTCATCAGGCTTCTGTTGTTGGCAGAAAAGGAGCTGAAGGGAAGGATAACCTTATGATTAAACCAGCGGACTGTAACTCAGGATATCAGACGAGTCCAGCTCCTGCACCTAAATGTATTGTAATGCAAATATCTGTGCCTCTTCCTTTAGTTTAAATTTACATTTGTCTTTCCCCATCCTCTCATTGCTTGGTTCAATCCCTCTGTGCCGCATGAAGGAGGATCCTGCAGGTTAACAGTGAAAGGTTAACACATTAGAGAACATGCTTTGAAATCAAACGACCTGAATTATTGTTGCGCTGATTAGTATGCAAGAGATACTGTGTGTGAGTCAGCATCATCCTAAAACAGCTTCATCTAAGTGGAAGGACATAAAAATATTCACCCCCTGGGCATTTTGAAAATATTTTTAGCTTCATTGGTATGGAACCAATATCCTCAGGAGCTGGAATTGAATGTTCTTAACGTGAGGCAGAAGAAGCAAGTGCAGCACAATAACAGAATGTGATGTGCCATTAGCAGAGTCCCAGTGATTCTTGCTTTTCCTTGTTCCTCAAATAAATGTGCATTAGGCAGTAACAGAAATCTTCCTTTTAAGAGCGAAGAATTAAAAATATAAACTATCAGGCCTAGATATCACTGATTTCAGGGGTGATAATGGAGTAACCTGCCAGAGCTGAGAAAAATCCCACGTGCACAGCAATCATAGATCTCCCAGTGGTACAGCGTCACTGTTTTTTCCTATGGGTTTGTGAAAAAAAGAGACAGCAAAGGCTGCCAGAAAACAGATGTTTGCTGGCAGGGGAAGGGAAAGTTATAGCTGAGGGATTAGGGTGGGCACCTGATCACAAACAGGCAAGGGAAAGAAGGAAGAAACATGTGAGGGATGCTAGTTGTACTGCCCATCACACTTTTTAGCTGAACAAGAACTCAAGTAGGATACAGAAGAGTCAGTTCCATCTTTGGTGGAGAGAACAGCAGTAGGCACTAGTGCCAAGGCAAAAACAGGGGAAAAAAAAGAAAAAAAAAAAAGAAATAAAGAAATAGAAGGAAAATCTGGAAAGGTGGAGAACCACGTGCTTGATCTGCCCCAAAGAGGCACTGCCTCAAACATCGTCTGACTTAAATCCTCACTACTTTGTCATGGCTCCTATTTATTTGTACCAAGAATAAAGAATATTCTATGTACTGTGTCCTGCAAAACTTACTTGTTTTATCCAGAAGCACTGACTGAATCAAAGCACCACCTCATTTTCTCCATCACTTCTTTAGACATTTATGACTACAACAATGCCACTTCAGCTTTCTAGAGTCGAAATGAAACTTCGTGTATCAAAGAGTGACAGTCCGTTTATTTCTTTCCTGCTGCTTTCCACAGCTCGGTGAGCCTCAGCAAAGTTGCTTTCTGTTTTGCTTTCTCTGCCTTAGCATGCTGCAAGGTACCCTTGTTTCCAAAGAAATTTGATGATGTCCCATAAATGGAGCTTATTCTTTGCTAGCATTGGTAGGAGACAAGGATTAAAGGGATTTCTTTCCCTGCAGTTACCTCTGGCCAGCATGGCATACACTGATATTACACTGCACTGTGATGAATACTGGTAACCCACCTCCGATGTTATTAGAGTTGCAACTGGTTCTGTAAGATACAAGTAACATGAATCGTATGAGAATGACAAGAACAGAACAAGAACTTCATAAAATTTATTGAGACATCTTTTTGTAAAGATTTTTAAAATATTTTGTTATTCCTAGGGTTCATTTCAAAATCGATGAAAATTGGGGTTTTTTATCTATCCAGTCTTTTTTGCCTTGCAGGATTTTTTGGGGTGGTGGTGGAGTTTTTTGTTTTCCTGTTGATCATTTCTTCTTCTGATCCTTTTCTCAGTGGATTATTAGATATGGTACTTAGGGACATGGTTTAGTGCGTAATAGGTGGTGGTGGGACGGTTGGACTAGATGATCCTTGAGGTCTCTTCCAACCTTAATGATTCTGTGCTTCTATCATTCTATCTCCCTGAAGGTTTGGATGTGGAAATGACCGCAATCCACTGCTGGTTTTCAGCACATATCAGCTGTAATCCATAAAGTTTAAAGATTTTTAGCAAAATCATTCATTCATTTAGGTACAGGACAAAGTGGTTTGCAAATTTCTTAAACAAAGTAATGCATTCCCTCAGCATTTGTTATCCATATGATATTTTACATGGATAAGCCTGTTGTGAATATTTAAAAATATATATTTGTAAAACAGTATGAATAAGTAAAATTATACACTTACACATGTTGCAAAGCCACATGTATTACAGTTTCACTAAGCTAATCAAAAATGACACAAAGCAATGACTAAATTGAGGTCACAACCAAGAATGAATCAATGAGTTTCAAGTGATTAAACTTTCAAACTAATAATGCAGGTAATCAAATCAAATTATGAGTTTGACACTGTTTGAATTAGTTAAAGTTAGTTTTGCCCTGGAAATATTTAAGGAGGAGCTAGATGTCTTTTGTTTATGATCTTAGCTACATGTACAAATACTACTGGGGGAGGAAAAAGGTTCCCATAAAATGGAACTGTATTTAATTTCACTGCAGCTTCTCTCTCTTATCTTTGCTCATCTGAACATTAGACATCAAGTTAAAAGTAGCTATGTAGTCCTTGTGGAAGTGACAAAAAGGCACAAAACAGAGATCTACTCTGCTTTTCTAATCCTAAACTTTTGATTTACAGCAAGTTGAATTGCTCTTTGGAAATCTCTCGTACTTCCCAACTTGTGCAAAGAGTACGTACAGGATTACCTTGAACTAGACAACTATTTCAGGTATGAAAAATCCTGATTTAGACATCTAAACTCTTTTTTTTTTTAAGGTTAGGTAAAAGTGATCTGGGCCTGAGAATTTGTTCTAGGCTTAGCCCATTGACAAGACAATTCAGAAAATACAAGCGATGAAGTCCCTTTGTTCGTCTTAGCAGAATGTGACTAGATGAATGCCATTTGTACGTCTCCTCCTTAAATCTCACTGCTACGCATTATTGTGGTTGTTCTTATTCCACCCCCTAACTTTAGAACAAAAGAACCTTTTCAAAGACTTCACACAGAGGTGATGGATAAATCATACACATTAACTGCTTTTGAATAACACCATTTTAACCTGAAAAATCTATTAATTCTGTGCTGTTTACTTTAAGAAAATTATTTAAGGCATTGTTTATGCATATGCTGACACATGCATATATAATATAATTGAAAAAATAATAAGGCAAAAAAAAAAGTTGAAGGCAATTGTCATCACACACAAAGAGACTGAATTCTACTTCATTTCTTGGAAGCTTGCACTCAAGTGGATGTTGTTCTTTGTTATCTTTATGTAGACAGCAGATTTATGGTCAGGTTTGGTAACACATTCAGGATATCTTATCGGACTGCAGGTGACTCATGCTGGCTTTACCAGCCTGTCGGGTCCTTCATCTTTTCCCTTTTCTGTCTAAACAAAGGTGGGCAGATTTGGCTGTGATTTACAACAAAAGAGAAAGACCCACCATTCTTGTGAGAAGATTCGTCTTTATCGGGATGCTACCCTATCTGCTATATCCTGTGTATAGGTCTGTGCCTTTTTGGCCAGAAAGGTGAACACAAATCCTCACGGCTCAGCACTTCTGTAGAGGGAAATTTTTAGTGTGTGATAAAGAATGCCATGACTGAGTAGCCCTAATGGTTGTAAACCCAACAATAATGGTTGCAGATATAGATACTCAGAGTGGATTTGTAAGGGGAAATCATGATGTTTGCCGCCTAGCATACAATGATGGATGCTATACAAGCAGAAACTCATCTTTTATACAGTCACTTAAAATTTGCACCTATTGAAAAGCATTTTCATATATTTAACACTTAGGGAATTGGGCAATTAATACCAAATCGTAAGGGGAAAGGCAGAATATAATCTTGTTCAACATTAGCCTGTTAAATATAAGGTATCTAAGATACTTACTTGGGTTCATTCCATAATCTTCAGAGTTAAACAGACCTCTCTAGAGGACAATTTGTCCTGTCTAATTTAGATATTTTTCTTACTGTGGTATAAATTGTCATCTGTAGGAATGGAAATTTGTACTAATTGTGGAGTGAGCCTAGATGAGTAGCTTATGTTTGGTAGTTAATTTTTAGATGATAAATCTATCCAAGGGTTTCTGGCCAAAGCTTCTTTTAATTTTTCTGAATATGCCATCTTCACACTGAATTTTCCTAGGCACAATTCAAACCTCATCTCACCTTCCTTATGAGATGCAGAGCGTAAGCCAATGAGCTCTGTTTAGGCATCTATATTGCAGACATGTAGTCATTCAGTAGCCTAGACATAGGTTTCTAGTGCCATCTGAGACGCCTCAGGGTATTCCATGTGGCTCTGAGCAGGGCTCCTGTAGCTTGTGTCATATCTGTCAGCCTTTTGAGGATTATTTGGACACTCCAAAGCGTTGCAAATTTCACCATATGTTTGGGCAACTGAACAGAGCCTGTAGGGTGGAAGTCAGCTCCAGATTAAGACATTTAAATTCATATGCCTGCATGTAGGTGTCTGCATGTGAGTTAAGCGCCTAAGCTCCTGCTTTAGTCAATGAAAATTTAATCACTACACTGGAGCTTGAAAAGCAATTCAGCTGACCTGCTGGCTTTAGCCAGACTTAGGACAAATTGAATTGCTCTAGACTCTACTTCCCATATTGACAAGGGACTCAAGGCCTGTGGCTGGAAGCCAGAGAGAAAGCTTAAGGACATCTCAGCACTAGAGGCTTATGTGAGGACAAATGAATTAAGTTAATCTGTGTTGCTATAATAGGAGCTTGGACACTGCCTTACCTATAGACACCTACACGCAGGCAGATTTAGTGGTAGTTTTATCTCAAACTGAATCACACCCTCAAGTTCGAGGAGGTAAATCCTGTGCTTGAAATCTGTGCACGTGGCTACAGGTGATAGACATGTCACCTTTCTCATGACAAACAGCGAATTGCGTGTGCATAAACATAATTTCAACAGTTTCAGACAAGGTGGGCCAGTAAATCACTGGCAGAACTGGAGTTTACGTGACTCAAGAAACCCGTCACAGACTTCTGAAACAGTGGACCAAAATGTAATAGACATCAACACAAGCGAAAACGACAGGGTGAAGCTGAAGGCAATTACAGACTTGAAAAAAGATATGAATTTAGTGACTGCACTTGATGAGGCAGACCCAGCAAAGTCTCCGAGAGGCAAACAGATTGATGCAGATGAATAGCGTGATGACTCTGTGTTGTGAGGAAATACCGAACAAAGAGATCAGGAGGCAGAGAAAGAAACTGAGTAGCAATACATCAGAAAAAGTTGTTTTAAAAAGGAGAAAGGTGCCAATTTTGACACTGAGTGAGCTGAGGCAACTCTATGGGCCAACACTACGAAACAAGGAATCATTTCTCATTTATAACCCTTAGTTCATGCACACTAAAAACCATTTCTTCTACCCAAATACATAGATCTCCATGTTCATTGCCAGTGGTCCTGTTACTTGAGAAAATTTTGGCAAGGGAAATTGACAAATGCAATTAGCAAATATAGCATAGACTGGTTTATATCAAATATTTTGAGAAAATTGCCCTTGAGGTTAGCAGGGAGAGTCTTTTGGCTCCCACTAGTAAAGCTGGCTGGGGAAGAACGAAGGAGGTGAAAATAATGCCAGTCCACAGTAACGACCCATCGGGAGTGCCGTCTGCTCCATACCGTGGGCTGTCATGGAACCTTTAATTTCAAAGAAATATGGATATTCATTTACGTCTTGCATGTGTCAGACACACTGGAGCTGACATTAAAAAATCAAGCTAGGCAAGTGCTGTAGTGTTACATCTTAAATTTAAATCATTGTGCTGGCAATAATTTTTTATTTGAGCCTATTGGGGTGTGAAAAATTCCTGGCCAGAAAACTCATCTATGTCAAGGCTTTATTAATAAAAGGAGATGGTATGGTGACTGAGACTGACAACTTCTGTAGGTTTTTTCTGAGGGAGGGGGGGTAGGATTTTTTGTGGGGGACTAGTTCATGGTTCTTGCCAAAGAACCTAAGAGAGAACAAATGTTTTTAACAGGCAAAGAGGGGAATTAATTCACTGATTTGAGTTATATGATAGGGTCATTACATCAGTGCTGGCTGAAAGGACTGAGAATACCTTATTCATGCTTTTCTTGAGAGTTTCCTCCGCTGGGAAACCATTCACGAGAACCCTGCATATCTTTCTAATCTCTTTCCCATGAGTAGAACAGGACCAACACAGAAAAGGGGTGGAAGGGAACCCCACATTATCATCCAACCCATCGATTTACTTATATGTTCTCCGTGGCCATTTAGAAGTCTAATTTTACAGTACTACCTTCAGTTCTAGCTTTAAACTTCAACCTCCTTATGCCTTCCTTATGCCTGGTTTTGTACATGTACACCTAGTATGCTAATCCAGCCTGAAAACTAGTGAAAAAAAGGCAGGGTAATTACAGTAGCAGTTGAGAAATTGTGGTACAGAAGAATACTTATCTTGGAGCCTGGCCTAAATTCTTGTCAAAGAAATTAAAACTAATATGTCATACTTCAGTCTATTCACTGAGATATGTTACTTATTACTAGGTAAATAGATGCATAGGGAAATTAGTATATCTTCACAAGGTGCTGTTACTCAGCTGTTGGTTAACGCCTTCCCTGCTGAGAGGAGGTTACTAGTCATTTGTAGAACACTAACAAGGTAAGAGCCCAAGGGAAATAGGTGAACTTAAACCACATTCATTACAGGGACAAAACACAACCATATTTGCCTAATTGCACTTTTTCATATTGCTTTTGGCCTGTAGCTTCTCTTTTTGTAACCAGTGAGAAGTGCATGCAGGGACTCATTTTTTTTCTGACCACTGCCATGCAGGGAACTAAAAGCCATTTTGAACTCCTGCCAGAGCACCTCCTCGTATTTGGCTTTTGCAGAGCCACAGCATCGTTCCTCGCTGAAGAAAAAACAGCTGAGATTAGGCAGGAGTACATGTGGGATGGCTTCCCACAAATATAAGCTGTACTTTGCAAGGCTTTTCCTGTCTGACAGGAAGAGTCATGAAAATATTCGTCTCTAATGGGCATAATTGTGTTGGTTAGCTCTTCATACATTTAGTTTTCTGCAGTAATAAAGAACCTGCTTAAATAGCTCATGTCATTGTGAGTGAAGACTTATCTACACCAGGAAAAAAGCAACATCTATTTTCCTCTGCAACTAACTCAGCAACAGTTTTTCTACTTAGAAATCTTCTGATTTCGTATAAACTTATTATGGTTTAAGCCCAGCCAGCAACTAATCCCCACGCAGCTGCTCACTCACTACCCCTGGTGAGATGGGGGAAAGAATCAGAAAAGTCAAAGTGAGAAAACTCATGGGCTGAGATAAAGACCATTTAATAAGTAAAGTAAAAGCCGTGCATGCAAGCAAAGCAAAACAAGGAATTCATTCCCCACTTCCCATCAGCAGGCAGGTGTTCAGCCATCTCCAGGAAAGCAGGGCTCCATCACACGTAACGGTGACTTGGGAAGACAAACGCCATCACTCCAAATGTCTCTCCCTTTCTTCCTCTACCCCCAGCCCCTTCTATGCTGAGCATGATGTCATACAGTATGGAATATCCGTTTGGTCATTGGGGTCAGCTGTCCCGGCTGTGTCCCCTCCCAACTCCTTGTGCACCCCCAACCTGCTCGCTGGTGGGGTGGGGTGAGAAGCAGAAAAGGCCTTGGCTCTGTGTAAGCACTGCTCAGCAGGAACAAAAACATCCCTGTGTTATCAGGGCTGTTTCCAGCACAAATCCAGAACACAGCCCTGTACGAGCTACTGTGAAGAAAATTAACTGTCCCAGGTAAAACCAGTTCACAGCCTAACTGAAGCTGAAGAACAAGAAATATGAAGGACTAAGGGGTTAAAAAAACAAACCTAACCCCCCTCCAGACTGTCCTATGCATAACAGCTATGCATATTTACCTGTTCAATTCTTTTCCCCCTACAGGCATGCTAACTAGCAAGTCCAGCACACCTCATTAGTATTTATATTCTATTGAGTGCTTCATTAGCCTTGGCATTGTATTAATGATAGCTGGGGGAAAATAACCCAGAAAGGGAAGCTTTGAAATGGAGACTACTTAGAATGTGATCAATCAAATAAATATATAATTTCATTTAAAAGGCTGAAAGAAAAATTGACCTGAATGTTACTCCCAATCAATATAATATGTTGAAATGAATTGCAGTATCTTTGTTCACTGCTGCCCTTGCTGTTTTCCCAATGGAGTGACGATCATGCCTGTAGCACCTTTTTGTTTAGCTGATGGAGAGGATGTTGCACGGTCACCCCATTTATTGACTGGAGTAACTACTGGCCTTTATGTTTTCTATCAGCAGGTGTCCGTTCTTGCAGTCTGTGAATACATAGCCACGTTCCAGGCATGCAGCGAGCACGTGTGTTGTCATTTCTGCTGATGGACTGGGAAAGGCAGCGGTGGCTTGCACAGACTGTTGTCCTGTGTAATGCCATGCACGCTGACTGTGCTGGTTTTGGCTGGGATAGAGTTAATTTTCTTCACAGTAGCTCGTACAGGGCTGTGTTTGGATTTGTGCTGAAAACAGTCCTGATAATATAGAGATACTGTAGCTATTGCTGAGCAGTGCTTACACAGAGCCAAGGCCTTTTCTGCTTCGCGCACCGCCCTGCTGGTGGGATGGCTGGGGGTGCACAAGGGGCTGGGAGGGGACACAGCCGGGACAGCTGACCCCAATGACCAAAGGGATGTTCCATACCATATGGCGTCATGCTCAGCGTATAAAGCTGNTTTTCTGCTTCGCGCACCGCCCTGCTGGTGGGATGGCTGGGGGTGCACAAGGGGCTGGGAGGGGACACAGCCGGGACAGCTGACCCCAATGACCAAAGGGATGTTCCATACCATATGGCGTCATGCTCAGCGTATAAAGCTGGGGGAAGAAGGAGGAAGAAGGGGATGTTTTAAGTGATAGTATTTGTCTTCCCAAGTCACCGTTACATGTGATGGATGAAGCCCTGCTGTCCTGGGAATGGCTGAACCCCTGCCTGCCGTGGGGAGTGGGGAAGGAATTCCTTGTTTTGCTTTGCTTGCTCATGTGGCTTTTACTTTACTTATTAACCTGTCTTTATCTCAACCCACGAGTTTTCTCACTTTGACTCTTCTGATTCTTTCCCCCATCTCACCAGGGGTGGGGAGTGAGCGAGTGGCTCTGTGGGGCTTAGTTGCCAGCTGGGGCAAAACCATGACACTAGCACATGGAGATCCTCCATAGATGTAACAGTCTATGTGCATCCATGCTCTGCATGACCATGATCCCCACTTTTTTGGTGCTCCAAGAGGGGAAATTGGTGCATGTGTATGTGTTCATTACAGGACATGGACTTTGTAAAGAGAGAAGCTAGTGTATGTTCACATTTAACTGGTGGCATAACTACCTGTGTTTTCAGAGTAAAATCTGAGGTATTAGTCCCTGCTGACAGGAAAAAAGGAGGAGAGCAGGTCTCAGAGCACTAAACTGGGACTTTGAAGACTGCAAGACTTTTCATCTGTGATCCACTGTGAGACTAGCAGTCTTTTCATCTTTCTGTGTCAGCTTTTCCCTCCCTCCTCCAGTTCGTCTCCAGAAGACCTTTGGGAACCAGGGTTGCCTCTTTGTATGTTTGTGGTGTTTGGTGGTTGGTTTTTTCGTTTTTTTTTTTAAATAATGTTGATTTGATCTTGAGTAGAATTTTACAGCCTTAAAATTCTAGTAATGACTAATAATAATAATAATAATAATTACAGTGTGCAAACAAGTAGCTGCTGCAAAGACCTGCAGTTACTGATTAGCGACCACATATGTTCAAACGTGAAATTTTCCTTGGTGTTTGAGTATTTCTTGAACATACATATATATACTTTTACAGGTTTTTTTCCTCTTAGACGGCTCAGCTAAATTTCAGTCTGCGAGGACTTCGTGGATAGGCATACAGCAAGCTTTTCATGTACTTTTATTCTACTTTGCCCATGATGTATGGCTTAGCTGGTTACTGTAAACGAATGTCTGGAAGTTGCATAGGCTTTTTTTTTAAAGAGCATTCCTCTTATCACAGTTATTGACATGAAGTGGTGTGTGTTTCAGCATTTAATTGATGGCGTAATACGTTTTCAGTGTTCAGCACTCTGTAGTTCTGGGATTGTTTTCACTTTGGGTGTGTAGGGGGAAAATGGGAACATCAGGGACCACATGTCATTCTTATTTCAATAATAGCTGGAAGCTACTGCACTCAGGTCTTAAAAAAAATAAAAAGATGACACATGAGACCACTTAGTTTTCCTATCTTAGCATGCCTTGAACTGACGTGAAATCATGTGTTGCATGTGCATGGGAGATGTTGCAAAAGCAATGAGGTTCCTGATCCACGCACTCCTCTATTGATCTTCCTGACGCTGGAAACAGTAAAAAAATAGGATATTGTACTTCTGGGAAGTTTTTCTGGTGACCAAGCATAATGCAGCTCATATCTTTCTCAGTTAAAGCCTTCTGTTTTCTTTTCAAAAATTTACCATTGGATTTCCACTCATGAATACTGTATGGAGAGGACCTAGATGAATTCAGTGTGATTGCTCTCCTTGAATGGGATATTCCACGTAAAAGTTCAATTTGACCCTTGACATATTTTTGCAGGTTAAACAGAAATCACATTAAAACATATCCTCTGCAAGGCTGCCCTCTGTATAATGCAATCAATATTGTTTAATTAAAGGATGATACTATTGATTCTAATTAAGCAAAATTGCCTACCTCATTCGTTTACAGTTCATATGTGTTCCTAGAGACAAGATGATTTAGTACTCTTAATACTACTTTCCATATACAAGAGAAACACACTTATTTTTAAAAAAAATCTCAACTCCAGCACCCAGTGCCTCATATGTCATTTTTTTCCTGATGAATGAACATCTTGATGTGTATAAATATAATTTTAAAATAATAAATTATGTAAGTGGGTGATCCAAATGTGCAAACATAGGGTTTCAGAAAATTGAATTTTAAAATGCTGAAATCATTAGATTACTGAAAAGCTCTGCAGCTATTAATGGTACACTTTAATACAGCTTGGAGCTAATATTTTTCACTCCAAATAATCTGTCAGGAAATCGTTTCTGTGAGATGTGTGCAAGTGTTGTAGGCTGAGGTGTGCTAAAGAGAAAACTTTATGAGCATATTTATCATTTCATTTGAAGAGAGGAATCTTGGTTATATTGATGCAATATGCAATCTAATATAAACCGTGGAATGATTATTTATATTCTTTTTTCATGATGGGAACTGACATGTAACCAAGGATTAATGACCTTCGGTTCTCTCAAAAGCTACATTTTAATTCTCCTTGGGTGATAACGTAAAGAGGCCACTATATATGAGAATATTTTTGTGTTAACCTCTAAGATTGGTATGGCCTTAGGATGGCTTGCTTAATTGCACTTTTTTATGTTTCCTTTTTTCTAGGAAGAGCCATTAGACAGTAATTAGAATATTATGATATAGGCTGAAAGATACTCGAGGGTTCCTTGTACAATTTTGCAGAGGAGATATACTATGTATCAAACTGGGAGAGTGATGGATTTGGAAGACATTAAGTATAGAGCATTTATGAGAAAATTTAAAATGAAATAAAAGTAAGCAAAAGCAATGAAAAGCCTGCTGACATTTAATGAAAGCAGTGAGGTCTGTAAGTGTCGGCTGGTGTACTTGATTTATTTCTGAGATAGACTTGATCTGATTTATTTTCCTAGTAACACCAGCAGATAGGCTTATAAGAACGGCTGTGTTATAATCTACATGGAAAGTTTCAGCCAAGCAAATGCGGAAATTCCCAACAGGGTTTTACTGATACATAAATTGGAGCAACGCAGTTACAGAGGGTGGGCAATGTTGTGACAAATAGTACAGGATAGATTGTTTAGGCAGATACCTGGAGTACTGAAAGCTTGCCAAAAATACTGTTGCTGTGCCAGAGGAGATGGTATAAATTGTTTTATACAAGCCTGCTTGACTTAACGGTTGTTTGAAATAAGCTTTGATCTTATAACTAATTTTGCCGAGGGGGAAAGTAGTAGCCATGTGGTAGCCAGTAGACTTCAGATGAATTGTTTTCCAGGAACGGGACATTCAGTAGGGAGGCATGAGTGATTTTATGATTCATGCCTTCTTATTTAAGAACAAAAATAGAGCAATTTAAAGCTATATAATACAGTTTGTATATTCTAACTCCTCATTTGTTGCAAAAATATGACATCAGATATTGTGCAGTCTCTCTTCAAGCTCTAAACCTGCAGGGGTGAGTTTTGAAAATAGCCCAAAGACCCTGGAGGCACGCCAATATCTTCAAATCTATTTCTCTGACTGCTCCTGTTATCTGGAAAGTTGAATGAATAAACGCAAGAGAAAAACAAAGTTACGAATCATAAAGGCTTCTTGGGATTTCAAGCTGAAAAAACCCACCTTATCAGTTATCGTTACTCTCTGTTCAAGAGGTCTGGCAGACTAGTGAGGGACTGTATTCTGAGTAGGACTGATACTGGTCACCTGCACTGAGCTGGATAGATAAAATAAGGCAGCACTGGTTCAGCAGCGCAGAACAACTCACAGCCATATGACTTAAGACTTTCTCCTAGGGGATGACTTTTTCCATACCTTCCAGTGAGTGGGAACTGTCACCGGGTTGGTCTGTGCTAACCCTCTCTGACCCCAGGGGTGGTCTGGGAGTGTAGACACCCGCCACGAACGTGCCAAGGAGCTTGCTGGCAGTTAGCTGGCATGGACGGTCATGCACCCGTGCTTGAAGCTGTGTCCTCATCCTGTTTACGCTTTTAGTACAGGAATAACCAGAGTCATCATCACCTCTCCACATTTTTGTCACTTAGTTAAATCAGGTAGAAAAGTGTAATTTCTGTCTCTTGCAGTACCTGTAGATTCAAAGCACAACAGATAAAGTGAAACCTCTGGAGAGATGAAAAACAGGGAGCTATTATCAAGAGATCAAGATAAGGGGTAAGGTACCTTGTTATGTTGTATCACGTATCTCTGGCAAGTTTCTACTTATAAACAGTCAAATTGTGTCCCCAGATACAGATAAATGAGATGAGTCCTTACATGGGTACAGACCAGCACAGAAATTAAACTCCTTGGTACATGAACAGAGATACAATCCTTACAGGAACCGAGAGCATTGGTTTGGAGGAAGCAGTGATGTGTAGTAAACTCAAAGCCATTTGGCTGATGGAAACATTTTACAGCATATGTACCTTATCTCCTATTCCACTCATTCTTTGTTTGCTACCCTTGTGTCTCCTGCATGCAGCCAGCTATCTGATTACAGCGATGAAGAGAGCCGCATGGCACTGAATTTCAGTTGTGCATTGATCTTGCCGGGAATTACTGGAAAAAAAAATAAAAAATAAAATCAATTGGAGCATCTTGGTCACCAGCCAAAAAAATCGGATGTAAGTGGCTCAGAGTTACTGTATGATGGGTCAGCTTAACAGGTGCTCTGGATAACTGACGTGACGGAACATAATGGTTATTGTGGAGAGGCAGTTATAGTATTGACAGGAACACAGAGGCATTTAGGGGAAAAAGAAAAATAATAAAAAAGGAAGAAGCAGATTGAAACATTCATGGTGATGCCAGAGCCGAGTGATCTCTTAACACTTTCTGAATGAGGGCCACTGCATCTTCGCACTGGAAGGCTGGTCTGTAGAGAGAATAGATATCTGATATTAGATATCTGATATGTTGTATTTGATAACCTGGACCTGTAACAAGACTGAGACATTTAGAGGATAATTTGGGTAGATGAAACAAAATCCTCAGTTGTAAAGATAATAAACTAAGCACCCGGGCCAGGAAAGAGTCCATTATATTTCTCATTAATTCAGAAACTTAGAAATCATTATTAATCAGTAGATTCAATGTATCAAATCATTCTGCAGTTTATACATGGGCTCACAGGCTTGGCTTGTCCTGGCGTGCACGAAGAAGGGAAAATTGCCAAGGGCAATTTTATCCTCTGTTCTCTGGAAGGCATAGATAATGTGCATGCCTAAAGCTTAATCAGAAAGACTGAAAGAGATCGGCTCTCAGACTTCCTCCCTCGCACAACTATCTGTTTATGCCAGGGGAAGTGGGCTGCATTATGTTCATTCCACCATGGCCTCACTCCGCTTTGCACTGGGCAGAACCGGGTCCTCATGTGTACAGTAGTCTGAAAGTACATCCATCCTCACTCTACTCTTCAGTAGAGCACACCAAGGACATATGGAGGGCTTTGAATCTGGAATGGCAGGGTTTATTTTGGAACAAACTATAAGGATGACCTATGAAAAAATCTCTTGCTTTCTATCTCCTAAGAGATTTGACAGGGCTATTTCCTCCCCAAGCTTTTCAGTGGTTTCCCAGTTTCTGTGGGTACTTCAGGCTCCCTTATGGCTGGGTTGTCTCCTCTCCTCTCCTCTCCTCTCCTCTCCTCTCCTCTCCTCTCC
>VWZZ01002387.1:125785-153192 GCA_013399095.1 Psophia crepitans | reverse complement strand
CTCTCCTCTCCTCTCCTCTCTCGTCTTTGATGCCTCACTCAGAATCCCAGAGATTTCTCCTGGCTTAGCATCCTCAGATACTCTTTGGGAAAGTGCCCCCATCTTTTCTCCCCAAAAGGATGCACAAGCCCCAGAGTGAAGCAGCCAGGAAAACAAGCACCTAGTCTACACTGAGCAACAAAACACTGCAAGTCAGCAAAACACATCCACCTCCTGACACGATTGACATATACACATTTGTGCAACTTACACACAACATAAGAGAACAGATATTCTATCTCATTCCGAATGGGCTGGGTATAACTACCTAAAGGAAAATGTATAGAAGTGTGTGCTTGTATTTATGAACTATCTCATTTTTTATACAATCTCCATATGTACTAGTGCTCTAAATAGCAAAACCACCTGGGGAGTCTGTAGATTTCATCCGCACTGTGGGGCTGACGAGCACTGTGTATATCTCAATGTGCATCTTCCTTTTAGGGATAAGATGTAGGTGTGCAGCATGTCTCTGTGCACTCTGATTTCTCTTAGGACTCATGCATTGCAAATATACAGGAACAGAAGCCCATTTTAAAGAGAAATTTTTAACCACAGATAACAGAATTCAAGATTTGAACTGTATGTTGACTATTTTTTTGAGCAGGAACCTTTGTGTTATTGTTGAAATACACTGGGCCAAATTGATCTCCTGTATAACTCCCTAATTTCAACAGAAATGCAACGGGGAGAAAACTATCCTATTTTGTCCAGCCAAGTGTTGAATTCCAGCCTGTTATGGTCTTTTCAGCTTGCAACAGGGTGATTTTCTCAGCAGTAGACAGGAGATTATCTGCTTGGCTTTTTCCAAAACCATTTTGATTTCCATGTAACAGATGATGACCTGAGTTATATTTCCAGTCATGTTCTAAGTTGGCAATTCCAAGAGCTTTTTGTTTTGCATGATTCAGGACAGGAACTGGGTGAGATTCAGGCTTACATGTCACAGGGTTCAGTTGAGTTGCTTTGTACTCCAGGCTAAGATACTGATATTCCCCAGTACATTGTCTCATTCCCATGCCCACATGTATCTTGTATCATCATTCACCCACATCTAGTCTCTTCTCAGCTGTGTATTGGTTTCCAAGTGGTTTCCTTTCCCTGAGCCCTATTGGATTGGGTCACTGGCCCATCTTTCCCATGTATTTCAGGTATGAGTAGGACCTGTCAGGATATGTCCTTCTTTTACACTTTTCAGCCACCAGAGGTCTCTAATGTTGCACAAAAATTTCAGGGGCGGGGGGGAAAACAACAAAACCTGTGGACCCTGGTAAACAAGAAAAACAAAGCTGGAAATCAACCGTTGTGGAGCCTGCCTCTTTGTGCCGTAGTTCATTGCTCTTTTCTCTAATCAATAATTCTCACTTAAAAAGGCCACTCCTCTTTATCTCATGATAGTCACATACTCCTCTTATTACCAAATGTACTAATTTGTTAAGTGTCCTCCTTCTCTACTAAATTTCCACCTGGGCAATAGGTAGTCAGTTCTCACACCTGCTATATTGCCTCCACTTTTGAAATGGGACTTGGCTTTTGCAAGGGATCTGAAGGGTCTGAGAATATGCGGTGGACTGAGTAAAATAGATTCGCTGTTCATAAATCAGTGCAGGATACAGCAACCTCGGGGCAAATTCAGAGGACACAGAATTCAAGAGCAGTGGTGGTAGGATAAGTAGGAGCTGATCAACAGGCTTCATAGCTTTTTCTCTGTCTTCTCTCTAGTTCCCCTTAACCATTGGGAAAAACTTTGTGGACATCCCAGTTGGAAGCAGAGGCGGGAAAAAAACCCAGACGATGAAATCTTAAAAGCATTGACAGGATAAGAAATTCTTCTCCAGTAGCATTCCACAGAAGATAGCACAGTTCCTGGGTATAGAAGCTCTTAAGTGACTTTGAAAGATATGTCCTTAGATTTTAGGATCTCTGAGAACCAAGACATTTGCAACCACAATGTAGATGTCTAGATTTTATCCCTTGCTACTTCTCTTTGAAACAGCAAAATTTGGTAGGCCTGAATAGCAGAGAACTGAGTCTCATGAACTGAGACAATATAGACATTGACTTGAGTTAGTTGCCAGCAAGAAGGTATGATTGGATGTATTGGTTGGTAGATATGATGCAGGACCTGCGTTAAGATGTCTATCCTGGAGTGTTAGTTGGTGTACAGATGTGACACTCTAGAGCATCTCAAGTGATACTGTGATGATTGTGTGAGCAACCAAGTGCAGCCCAAGACACCCAAACCAAGCACTGGAGACAGGATGAATCTTACCCAAATTTAGATATTTAAAGGCAGAATTCTAGTCCAAGCTAATAATATAGGGTGGGCTCAGCTGCCCACATACAACGTGTCTTCTGTCATTTGAGATTATCTAAAATATTCCACCTGTCTCTCCTGTGCTGGAAAAACACCTGTAGATCCTGTGCCATATCTGCTAGCCCCTTATGGATGTCTTAGATATTCTGAGGTTTCTGAAACTGAATAAAATACATATGTGTGGGCAAATCAGTATCTTTCTTAGACTTCTTTTATAGACAAGAGAGAGGAAAAAAAGATAAATTGAGCTTCAGAAAGCTATTAATCTCATTTTAAGTAAGGTTTCTGGGACAGTAGAATGAACTATTCCATAAAGCAGCCTCTGATTCTCCAGTGATAAAGACAAAGGACACATAAATGTGTCATAATTGGTATCTAACTTTTAGGAATGAATCTGAAACAACCTGGTATCTCTGGAACCAGAAATCATCCATTAATATTTCTTGATAGGCATCTGTTGTATATACTTGGACTACAGTGCTTGATATTTCCAGTCTAAACACCATCACGTTTGGTTTTACCTACAGATCAATGACTATATCCTCCCAGTGATCTCCTTTTCCAATATATAGATGTAACACAAAGAAAAGTAAAAAGTGCCTTGGAACATAGCCAATGGTGAGAGATGGGTACCTTCAAACGGCAAGTCAGAATGTCAGCATCTTAGGTGTCCTACATTACACAGGATAAATTGAAGTCAAAAGGGCATGGATTAAAGATCGGAGGTAAGTAGCTTGGAATTGACTTAGCAAGTGGTGTCTCCTGGCCCAGCTGAACTCTTGGTAAATTCTGTATGGGAAAAAGTAAAAATTTGTCCAGTATGTGGTTTCTGCATGATCAGAGAATTGTAACTGTCTACTGGTATGCTTTTAGCTGCAAAAGAAATAGCTATAGTACAGCCAGTTTGAACAGAGCAAGCACAAGTGAAGATACCAAGATTCTTGGTCTTCTTTGTCTTCAGGGCAAATTTGTCCCAAAATGGTAAAATGGAGAGCTGGGAAACAGATGTGTGCAGAATGTTATTGCAGGACACAAAACAATAATGACAATTGGTTTTTTTATAAATCAGTATTAACAAATAATATCAAAGACCTTTAACAGCAGGAGCATGAACAGTGGTGCTGCTCTCCTTTCTACAGCTAGCTAAAATGAAGCCCAGGGTTCAAAGCCATAGAAGAGGCTGAAGACAAAGCAGCCAGCAGTACACTGCTGCTGCTGCTGCTGACTTGGCTACCCTGCCTCCTATGATAATTGTTGTGTGAGGATGTTACTCCCAACCACCATTTGTTAATGTTTTCTCCTTATTTAGGAGGTGGTTTTAGTCAACAGAGATGAACAATAATCATTCAGAGAACCTGGACAACTTTTTCATTCTGACTCTTGTTCTCGTTTATGAACAAGTTCCTATAACAACATAAATTTTTTTTCTGATTAATGTCAAGCATGAGATCACATTTCTTGGCTTTTCTTTTAATTTAAAGAGAGGGCAATGAGCTAGAAAAGCAGCATGTATCAGAAGAAGCAGATGCAATGGATCCAATCCCGTGAACACAATTTTCTAAACATCTGCTATGACTGTAAAGTACTAAAACCAAAAGACGAAGACATTAATGGCTCGGTACACTCAAGAATATGGCTTAGAATCTATATAAAAATTGTGCCAAGTACACTTTCAAAAAATAAGACTCACCTACTGCAATAGACCTAGGCCAGGTGGTGTTTTTCCACCAAAAATCAGTGGGAAAAGCCGATGCAGGGCGTAGAATTAGCCTCACGTTTTTGCTGTGTGCGACATGCCTGTAGAATAAATTACTTTTAATTACATTTCTGTAGAGGCAGTGCGTGATGGGTTTGTAAGCAAGAAATTACAGGACATAAAACTACATGACCTGGGACTACCTGAGTTTCAGCATCCAGATACTCATGTAGATAGTGGGTTGCACCCAGTACCTTACTCCATAGTTTGCACTGAGTAATTAGAGGAAGTGTGTGGAGCTATAGAAAAGTCATATCACTTCTCTGTGACTCAGCACAGGTTTAGATGAGCTGATTTTGCCACCCAAAGGCATGTATGTGCTTCATTCAAATGGCATACCAACTCTCAGTTGAACTGCCTAGCAAATAGATGTCTGAAGTGGTAGGGAAATTTCCCTTCTTTGTATTTTTCCTTATATCCTGTGTGGAGCTTGGCAAATCCCTTGCCTTTGGCATGCATTCAGATAAAGAACTAAATTCCTCAACCTAAACTGTCAGACAGGGAGGATGGCAGCCCTGCTCTGTTGTTAATTATGTGCAAGACAACTTTCCCAGGGCCCTCTCCAGCCTCTGTATGTGTTTCTGGTTAGCTATGAAGACCTCTCTAACCACCATTTGTCCATAATAGATTATAAGAAAGGAAGAACAACACCGTAGGGAGATAAAAGACGCAGGAAAGACTGTGCCTGGGATTACATTAAGTGGGTTTGGGTCACAAATGTATATGAAGCAAATGGAAGGAGAGACTGGTGACTGCAAAATGGATTATTGTCCTCTAGATTTTAATAAAAACCAGTAACCTTCCTGTAATTTTTGACCATATAATGTAATACTTCCCTTATACACTCCTTATACAACAGTAGAAATATTACCATTCTTCATTAATCTCAGTACAGATTTGGGAGTAATTTCTGTCTGCTGATCTCATTGGACAATTTTATGAGGGTTCATTTGACCAGATGTAGACATATGCATTGAAGCTAGTTGTCTTGGCTTCCTTTGCACTCAGTGCAGAGTAACTGCAAATTATAGGATGTGATTCATTTTGTCCTAAAACCACTCGGATCCATCTGACATCTACTGCTTCCCAGTGACTATGACAGGAATTAGTTCGAGGAGACTGGCTCACATGTTCATGACTATTATAAATGTCTGAGGATAGGTGAGAAAACTACATTTTTTTCTGTCAATCACTATAAGGCCTTTAGTAACAACATATTACTTAAAAAATCCTCGATTTCATATTTAGCACAGCTCATGGAAAGAAACTGAAATGTTCCCTGGAATATTGAGTACTCGTGATTTACAGATGATGGTAAACTGGTAAAAGCTTTTGACTGGTAAAATGGCCATGTTTCAATGGCCAAAAGAAAGATAAAAAAATAAATAAATAGTATTTGTTGATCAGGTCAAAGTCATATATTAACTTAATATTAATATACAGGATTCAGAAATTTTGTGTGTTTTCCTTATTTTTTTTTTCCTCCTTTGCAGAGGGATCCTTGATGCACCTTCCCTTCTTCATTTTGGCTGGAATACCTACTCTTTACATCATTACCAGCTCAATTCCATAGTTAGGAGTGACTTTGACAGAATACATAGCACTATGTATTTATCTGTAATATAAAGATATTTTTTTTTAATTATTCTGGTGCATTCCCCAAAAGCTGACAAACCACAGAGAAAATCCTGAAATTTAAATACAGAATCCACAAGAAGACAAGTAATTTTCATGATTTCTGATGGGGAAGAGGTTTTGGGGCTTTTCTCCTCAAAAATAAGAGTGCTAAAGTAAAGGCAGGTTTTGCTCATCTTATAAAAATGCATTTTTGCATTTAAAATTCCCTCATTTTTATATTAAAAAAAACCTAAAAATTTCTGCATCTTACAGACACTACAATTGTCCCTGGGCCTTGCCTTCCCCTCCAAAATATTCATCAAGCTGCAGTGCTGTATGGCAAAGGATTTTCTCTCAGGACCAGGCGCAAGAAGTCGGAGAAAGGAAAGTGCAGAGTGGTGACACAGAAAATGTGTCCAGACCTTATTCAAAGCTCTTTTCTGAATGATGTTCCTTGCTTAAAGTGCCTGAATTGCCAGAAGATGAGGACACTTGATGCAAAAGCTGGAGACAACTGCTTTGGGGAAACTGTACACATAACCATTTGTCTCAGGACAAACTTACTTTGCTTTAGGAATGGCTGAGTGGGCCTAATACTTTTTTTTTTTTTTAATTTTTTATTTTTATTTTTATTATGGAAGATTTACCAGAGTGTGTTTCATGATTACACTTTTTTTGTTTGTTTGTTTGTTTTTTTCTTTCTCCTTGGCAGTGCTGGGGTTTTCTCAGAATGACCCATTCTTGTGGTACTAATTTGTTAGATTTAGGAGCATCCTTTCTCCATTGCCTAAAATACATTTCTGTAATCAGATGTACAGGTGAAGAAATGCTGGCAGTTTCTGAGACCATCTGTGTCCTAAGGCAGCAAGGTGTCTGTGGGTACCCCTGAAATCATTGGATCAGGACATGAGTGAATGTCTGCTAAGTCAAAAGAAAAAATAAATCTCTTTTATTTACCAAAGCCCAAGTGCATCTGAGAAATGTCTTCAGGGGAAATTTCCCTTCCACAGCACTCAACTTCTCTGTCTTGTTTAGATTAGCCCACAAATCCTAATTTCAGTTTGGCTCCAGAAAAATCAGCCTACGTTTTTTCATTGTTTCTTTCAACAGTCTTATATGTCATACTGGAGCAACATCCAGAAACAGCCTCTAGTCTGCCTTTTAGGCTTTGATTAGCCTTGTAGTGAAATGATAACAAAGGCTGATACCAGAGCCAGCTTTGGAAGAACGAACATAAATGCATGTTTTCTTGTCCATCCTCAGGAGATTATAAGCAATCTCAGTACTTTCCCAGGCTCAAATGAGCATGTTGGCATTCAAGATGAAGACTAAAGATTTTTAAAATTAGTGCTAACGTTGTCTCAAATGGCCTGTTCAATAACCTTAAAAATTAAGCACAAGCTGGGGCTGACGGGAGCTGTAATAGGCAACTTGGTACCTTCATTGTGTGGCACTTCAGACAAGTGATTTCCAGGTGCATTGCTTTATAACTGGATGACTGCTGAGAGCGCAATCAGTAACAAATTTCAGCTTCTTTCCATGTGTAACACAGTCAGTAACTAATCGTTTCACAAAATGGAAAGCCTTGCCGCGGAGCGTAAGCCACTGGGAGCATTAAAGTAACCTTGTAGCTCTGATTAACAGGCTTCCAGATGCTAGATTAATGAGTGGATCTGAAAAGTTTGCATCAGCATAAGCTTTACTCTTGCTGAAAGCAGTAAGCTTTGTTGCTTGCACACTGCGGTAAAGGATGAGTGGAGCTGTAGCATGTGGAAGAGCATTTTGAGAAAAAATCCTCACATAACATCTAGAGACTGAAATGTGTGGTTCCCCCCCTCCCAGCAACAAAGCCTCTCCAAGCTGAGATAACTCCCTTTGTGCAGCTCATTTTGGTCTCAGAAATGCAATGTGTTGTTCTATTTGTATAGCTGTTTCATTTATGGCTGCATTGTTGAAAAGAATAATTTCACTTAAAAAAAACCCACCACCACAAAACAACCAAAACACCCAGAAAAAAACCCTTATCAAAAGATAATAGATTCTGTTTAGTAGAATCCTAGATTCACAGAATGGTTTGGGTTGGAAGGGACCACAAGGATCACCTAGTTCCAACCCCCCTGCCATGAGCAGGGACACCCCCCACTAGATCAGGTTGCCCAAAGCCCCATCCAACCTGGCCTTGAACACTGCCAGGGATGGGGCATCCACAGCTTCTCTGGGCACCCTGTGCCAGTGCCTCACCACCCTCACAGGGAAGAATTTCTTCCTAATGTCCAAACTAAATCCCCCCTCTTTTAGTTTAATACCCATTCCCCCTTGTCCTGCCACTGCACTCCCTAATAAACAGCCCCTCTCCAGCTTTCAGAGTAGTGGCAAGGAACTCCCTTTGCTCCTTCTCCTTCCCTTCAAGCCTGAAAACACCTCAGTAAATAAAAACGCTGGCTTTAAAAGGAAGCAACACAGCCTAAACACAGACACTTCGGAAAGACGTCGGACAAGAAGTTGCTAGACAAGAGTGACAAGAAGTGACAGCAGTGAAGACTGGGTAGGGTTGCATCAAAATTCATCTTGTCCTGTTCTACTTCGATGTGCCATAGCAGAGCTCTCACCTGAGCATATACCAATGTTTGTACTTATTTTTGTGCAGAAGCCAAGTGCATTTCTGAACTTAGAGTTCAGTGACTGATTAGTTCAAGCCAGTCAACAGCAACCAAGCAATAGGGTGTAAGATCGGTTATAGGTGTCATCCCTCTGATGCCACTCCTGCATATTGCCAAGCAAAGAAAACTGTCTGGGAAATACCCTGATGATATATTTATTTTCCTCTGAGTGGCTCATATGATGGTGTGAAAGCACATTTCACAGGAATCTACCTTTTGTTTTGAAACTTACTCTGTGTCTCTGGTCAGTTATTTTGTTGGGTCCTTAAATGAACTTTAGCATTGCTGCCTGTGTTAAGGTGCATTTATCTGTCCGCAGAGACAGCTTTGGCTGTCAGCTCACACTATATATTTTGCAACACCTGCTGCAGACTTGTTTTATCTCTAACAGTCAACCTATTCCTTTGAGAAAGGGAAAGATTTAACAAAAAATGGCAAAAAAATATGGTACCTTTACCACAGCAATTTATTTCCTGTTCAAAGAGTAGATTTACTGGCAAGAGGATAACAGACTGCTGTCTCTAGGCTAATTTTGATTGGATTCATAAATGTTTGGCTGACATTATGCACACTTTCTATGCTGAGTAAGATTAAGACCTGTTACTGTGTGTACGCCGTGCTATGAAGTCCTTTAGTTAACCAAGCAAGGGCTGATGCGGTGCCAGCACTGCTTGTTTATGTAAAGCTTCAGGACACACAGTCCATGATCTTTTTTTCTGTGTAGGATAAAAGAAAAGAACATTGCTGACAGTGAGTGGCAAGCTTGGCTTTTGAAGGGTGCTTTGACCATTTTGAGGTCAAAGTGACTTTAAATTGAAACTAGAGAGGGAGCATTTCTTCTGCTTCCTAAGGGGAAGAACATACACAACAGCAAGGCATCTCACCAACTATCTGGACAACAGAAAGGCCTCATAACAGATATAAGGTCGTGGTTCACATTTACAGCGGCTTTTAGCATCAGTCATCTCCCAAGGCTGCCTTTTCTCCTCTGAGGTTCCTGTACATATCTGCCTCCAGTGCCCCTGGGAACTCGCTGTCTGACGGTTCACCATGGCTGTGTCTTACAAAGTGTTTGCCCAATCTTCCTTCCCCCGGAGACCTAGCCTCTTGTCAAGTGAAAAATAGAAATAATTCCCTGTCTCAACCTGTATTTTAGGATGCAACAAGTCCTCTCCCACTCCGTGATTAGAGATTAAACCTCCCTAGGCTTTGCGTTGTGAATTTGGTTCCCCTCCTGCAGGCCTGTGTCAGCTTTGCGGCAACGGAGTTACACCAGGGTGGAAGGAGCAATGAGAAAAGGAATGTTTCCAATACCTTACAGGCAGCGTTCGCAGCTGACACTGATGCTTTGCCATCTGTGTGCTTGGTGTTTACAGTACTGACTGCAGCAAAATTATGATCGAAGAGCTGCTCAGTAACATTTTCTGTTGGTCGATTTTATTCCAGAGTATCTGCCTCTAAGGCTCTAGGTTTGTGACTTCACCTGAACAAGCAAAGTCATCTCAGATTCTAATTTTATCTTCTCTATTTCAACCAGTGGCTGTAAATGGCAGTTTTCAGTCTCAGAAGTACTTTAGCACTGAAGCTGACAGTAGCCCTCTAACAAATAATAATATAAAGCAAAGTTCAGGGGCAGAAATCTTGCATTAAATAGAAAATTGTTTGGTACAATAATCGAAGGTTGAAAATTCTTGTCATCTTGCATACATGTCAGACAATTTGCCATCTGCAGATTAATCCCTCTGGTCTCCAAAGGTACTTACACGTGTAGTTGTGGGAGACAGTTTGTCTAAGGCATTTGCTTTGCATCAACCATTATTTGCTCTTTTCATGTGACTTTTGGATAGATTTATTCAAGTACAAATGAAGGAGGCCTCTCTCTACAGTTCCAATGCTGGAAAATTTGCAGTAATGGAGCCATTCCTGGAGGGATTTAGGGGGCCTCTATCTTTATTTCACAAACTGTTCAGTTATTCCCTTTCCAGAACCTACCTGCAACCATTGGTTTTGATAAGTAGGGGAAAACAAGCAAACAAAGTTATTAAAGACAAGCAAACAGCTATTTGATATGGGAAAAACAGGTGATGCGACTACTGTTAGAAGGAGTCCTGTAACTCTTTGCATCTTTTGGGATTACTCCCACCGAGAAATTGTTCATTGTTTTCTGTTTTGTTACCAGATCTTGCGATAATCCGATCAGGCCTTGCTGAGCTGGGTTAGAGCTACCTAGAGAATGGCAGGAAACAGCACTGGGACCTGATCAGTCAGTGGCCTCTGTGCTGGAACGAGGTGGGTTTAAGGAGCAGTTGCGTCTCTAGCCTTGTTCTTGTTGGATAAAACTGACAACCTGCTAAGGTAGAGTAACCCCTAAAGAAAGAAAGCTTGTTCTGGAAATGGTTGAATTGCTGTTATATATCCTATGAGAAGCAAGTGAACAATATCTGAAGGTACAGAAGGGTCTCTGTGCCTGCTGAGGGAAAGTTCTCAGGTAATTTTTTGCTGTGTCCACATTAGCCACAAATTCCAGACATACAGCTGAGCAATGGGAACCATTTTTCCTCAGGTATCTGTGGATAGACCTTGATAGCTGTGTGCAATCCTAATAAAACTAGCCAATATCTATTAATTGAATCTACTTTTCAGGAAAAAAATATGAAACTTTGACAGCAGTGAAATATTTTTCTCAGTTGGCTCAGTTTTAGCAGCTTCAGACCTAAAAAGCGGCTAAAGCCACTCAGGGAATGCTAAATCACTTTGATTCAAGATGCAGTGTTCCACTTCAGACTTCCACTTCCATTCCAAAAAATTCAGGATTGAATCACAGAATCACAGAATCGTAGAGGTTGGAAGGGACCTCGAAAGGTCATCTAGTCCAACCCCCCTGCCAAGGCAGGACCACCTAGAGCACATCACACAGGAACGTGTCCAGTTGGGTTTTGAATGTCTCCAGAGAGGGAGACTCCACAACCTCTCTGGGCTAATGAGTTCCTGAGTTTTAAAAAGATGAAATTCAAACAGAGAAGAGTGTAAATATACTTACATGAGTATAAATATATATATTTGGCAGTAGACAGTGATTTGCATGCAGCTGAACAAGGAACTTCTTTATGGAAAGAAATTCTTTCCTTTTATGAAGGTATGTGGGTCATCTTATTTCCTTGCCTTCTCTGGCTTCTTGGTGCTGATGTTTCCAAAAGCTGTGCTCACAGTTACCTATATGACTCAAAGAGTGATCGTAATACTTGTTTGCTTTGGCAGTGAAGCTGTTATAACAAGTTTCTCTCTTGCTGCTTGTTCTTACATCATGATCCAGTTCACTGCTATCTTAACGGTGCTACTACAGCTGTTGGTGGGGTTGTGCCACACACCTGAGTGGTTTTCTGCCTATCCTTTCAAGAGAATTAAGGTGATGAAGGATAGTGGACACCAAAGCCAGTATGCTGGGTAATTTAACTCCATGATCCAACAGGAAATACCCAGAAGTGCATGAAATCAGATTTCTAAGAGACAGATATTTTTTACAGTGGAACATAAAACATTTTACATGTTGCTATATATAGTGGAGTTGCAAAGCCTGAAACTGCTCTTGTCTTAGGAGCCTAAGTCATGTATTTGGTAAACAGGTAGCTGAAGTTCTGCCTTCTGTATCTGCTGAGTAGCAGGTAGCTTGCTGCTACACACAGCCATGTACTAACCTCATGGTGAGGTAACTGTGCATGAAGTGGATCTAGTAGGGGACTAGAACAGGAGATAACCTTTTTTCTTCACTCCTCTGTTGAAGCTGAACGACCATATAGCCAGCAATGTAAAACTCATGGGCCCAGAGCATGAGATGCAGCTGAAGAAGGATCCTGTACTCCACTGATCAGTGCAACTGCCTGGTCCACTTCTCCAAGACCGCATGTTCATTTTATGTTAGACAAAACAGACTCAGCTGAGGGAGCAATCTTTGCTCATAGGCACGGGAGTGTTCTCTTCAATTCTGCCACCTAAATAGAGAATGAAGGAAAATAGGAATTGGTGAAGGTTGGACAATAGGCCAGTGACAGCCCAAATTTGGGAATACAGCCCAAATTTTCCAATTCCCAGATCAGTGACTTGCTTACTGATCTGTGCTGTTTTTTCCTTCTGATAGCCAGACTCCTCCGTGTTAAACTGCCACCAATCCAGAGCTGAGATAGGAATCTCACTAGCTGTCCTGGTTTCAGCTGAAAGAGAATTAATTTTCTTCATAGTAGCCAGTATTGGGCTGTGTTTTGGGTTTGTGCTGGAAGCAGCGCTGATAGTGCAGAGATGTTTTTGCTGTTGCTGAGCGATGCTCACACAGAGCCAAGACCTTTGCTGCTTCTCGCACCGCCCCGCCGGCGGGATGGCTGGGGGTGTGCGGGGAGTTGGGAGGGGACAGACAGGGCAGCTGACCCCAAATGACCAAAGGGACATTCCATACCATATGGTGTCATGCTCAGTTTATAAGGGGCTTGGGGGGAAGAAGAATGGGGTGGCAGTGGCGTTCGGAGCGATGGCGTTTGTCTTCCCAAGTCACCATTATGTGTGACGGAGCCCTGCTGTCCTGGGGATGGCTGAACCCCTGCCTGCCGTGGGGAGTGGGGAATGGATGCCTTGTTTTGCTTTGCTTGTGCACTCGGCTGTTGCTTCACTTACTAAACTCTTGTGTCTGAACCCACGAGTTTTCTCACTTTCACTCTTCCAATTCTCTTCCCCTTTCCGATGGGAGGGACTGAGTGAGCATCTGTGTGGTGCCCAGCTGCTGGCTGAAGTAAAACCATGACACTAGCCATGGTTTACATCCATCTAGGTAGCTTTAACATCAGTGAGTACAAAGCTGTAGCTGAACATCCATCTTGCCTGTAGCTCTTCTTGGCAGATATCCACAATGAAAGATTCTGTGTTGGTGGTTAAATTATTAAGAGATGTTATTCTGAGATCCTTGATATATTATTCAAAGGCAGACATGTGCCTGGGGTTTATATATCAGATTTTCTTTCTCAAATTATATAGCAGTGTTTCAGGTTTCTAGAGCCAGAAGCCAAAGAACAACCCTGTCCAACCTTACAATCACTTTGAAAGCTTAAATATTGGATGAACACATTTTTGAAATGGCTAAAGCCTGTATTAATTTTGTATCATTTTAGACAAGAGGGAATTGCTGGCATTAATGACTTAGTGACATTTCTAGGAGAGTTCCTTTTAGACATAGATCCTGGAACAAACCTTGCAAAATCGATGCCTCACCATTACCCAACTCAAGGAGGGAGAAAAAAGAAATGCAAGGTTTTCTTGACAATCTTCATGATACTGTTCTCACTTTTCAGATACTACCCTTCCTATCTGACACAGTCAAGAGGCAATAGAATTTTGGTGGAGGAAATCAACATACATTATGTTAGAGAAGTTTGGTCTTTTATTTCCCTGCAGGCACAATAGATTTCAAACATTTCAAAGTTCATGCTGGAGTTAATACTTGTGAAAGCACTACTAACTGATGCAGGTGTCACTGGGGCCTGTGATGGGAATGTATCCAACAGGAGTTCTGCTTCTGGAGGAGCTGGTAAGGAAATAAAGGTCTTACAAATGTGATTATCAAGCCTTCAGTGATACAGACCTCAGATACCACTGGATCCGGGAGATGGTTTCCCAAGGGAACCACTCAGGACTTCTTCCTCTAGCAGAATTTAAAAAAGAAACATCTTTTGATGAGTTTACAGTTTTCTGTCTTCTCTTGGATCATAGATTTTACTGCAGGACATATGCAATGAAGAAGCTTAACCCTGAAGTGTAGCAGTCTGTAAACAAAGCACAGCAATGTAATGCAAGCAATGTCTTCTCCAGTGCAGGAAAAGGTAGCATGTAGTATGCAATTATTTATCTCAAAGAAAACCAAGACACTGCAGCCAACTTCATTACTACTGTTGTGAAGAGGACATGGGATTTTTAATGTCCGTAACAGATCATTGGCTGCGTTTTATGACTCATCTTAAACAGAGTACCTAATATCTAACAACTCAGTACGATGTTTCAGTGATGATTCATGAAGAGTGTTTTTAATACTAATTCTGCTTGCTTCCACTCCTGTGATCCACAGTGGTCACCCATTCAGTTATTGACCAGGATTGCTTTGTTTGAAGATGTATTGAAAACAGAATGTATGGGAGTATGTTGCTAGCTCTCCAAAACATGCTCATCTCACTTCAGCTTTCTAAAAATTAGATATGTAGGCTAAGCTACCTGTATATCTTCTTGCTATATTCAGAAGAGAGAGAGAGATCTCTACACAGTTATTCATATCATAATTTTTCCATGCTTATCTATTGAATTTTCCTATAAACTTGTCTGGCACTTTCCATTGACAGTATTCTGATGACCAATTACTAACTTAAGTTACATCACTGAATTGTTGGTGGCTAAATTCAACTAATACATATCTTACCCTAAATAATGCATTTTCAAAGCATGCCACGTAATTTTGAATTCTTGTTTCCCTGAGGGCACAAGACAGAAATTCTGTTTCTGCTGTCTGCCTCCAAAAACTCTTAGGCCTTTTGTTTTCAATTCATTGCTCTGAAAAACAGCTTCAGAATTAATTTATCCATACTCAGGCCAGGGATTTGAGATTCCATAGTGATGGGTGCAGTATAAAAATACAAGTAGAGCAGAAAAAAGGAATTCCTTTAATGCAGTGGGATGGCCTGACACTGAATTGCAGAATTCATCAGGAATTTCAACACAGCTTTCAGTGGCACCAGGATTTCTATTTCTAGATGTCTCTATTTCTGACAAAGTGTCAGATCTGAGACAAAACATAAATAAATTTGGTGGCCTTCTATGATGGGGTTACAGCGTCGGTGGATAAGGGAAGAGCATCTGACATCATCTACCTGAACTCGTGCAAAGCATTTGACACTGTCCTGCATGACGTTCTTGTCTTTAAATTGGAAAGACATAGATTTGGCAGACTGCTCGATGTATAAGGAACTGTCTGGATGGTTGTGCTCAAAGAGTTGCAGTCAATGACTTGATATCCAAGTGGAGATCAGCGATGGGTGGTATACTTCAGGGGTCAGTATTCACATTCCTGAAACTCTGTTGTGTAATGGTTCTGTGCCCTGTAGTGTCTTCTGATATTACTCGAGCTAGCCTTGTGTTCTCAAGCATCTCCACAGTCTCCTCCAAGCATGTAATAATCCTTGATTTCATGCTGCAAATACACCAATCCATCACGTTGTGACATTGTTCTTTCTTTATTTCGAGAACCTTCAACTGGAGGCTCTCTCAGCGTCCTATTTTACTTTTTAATTTCTATGAATGACAAGGATAGCATGGACCATGATACACTTCAAAGCTGAATCCTGTTTCACTGGGGATCTTTCCCACAGGAAACTTAAGATTCCTTCTGGAGTGAAGGAAAGATTTTTGGACTACAATGAAATTACGTTTTTCAATTTCTTATTTGCAGGGGGCGTGGACTGATTTCAAGAGAGCTATGAAAAGGAGTTAAAGAAAGCACTGTCAGACAGCACAAATTTGCTATATTGTAAAATTTTGAAGGTTTTATAAAGTGGGGAAAAAAAGAAGTTGAAAAACACTGCTCTGTCAGTCAGAAGTGTGAAGCCATGTTCTTTCCATCATGAGGTATATAAAAGCCTCTTTGTTCTAGGATGGATGTGGTACAGGTGTGTGGTGAGGCATAAGTGATTCACCAAACAGGGTTCACATTCTCGTTTTGCAAACAGGCCTTTACAGATCAGCTGGCTGAAAAAAGGCATTAGCTCTCATACATGGTGACTCAGGGCTCCACAGTATGAGTGTAAATCCAGAGGAAGTTTCTCTAGGAAGCAGCACTGAAAAAAGATGGATTTGTCTGGTGTGGGAGCACCATCAACATTCAGACTGACTTGGAACCATGACGTACAATTATGCCAGTAGCAGCTCTTGTCCCTTTTCAAGGGTGTTAAAAATTGACGCAAAAATAAATTATATATGAGAGACAAGTGGAGTAGCCCAGGTGCTCTTGGCAAATGCTGCCATGAAAACTAAATAAAATAAAAGCCCTTTTCAGGAGGATCTGAACGAGTAATCTTTCGTGTTTCATACTGAAGCCACTTGTCCACCATCACCACCTCACTACAGATGAGGAAAGAGACATTTTGAGGGCTCTTGAGCTTTATGAACGATCGTGGTGAATCAGCACACAGTGATTTAGCACAGGTGTTCTGTAATTGGGCTACGCAGGAAAAATTCCGAGTTCATTCAGCAGTTCTCAATGTCACCTTTCCAGTGGGGAGTTCACGTGAAAAGTCTGCTGACTGGCACGTGAATAAACTGGCTAAATGTGGTGAATATACGCAACCTCAATATTTTCCCTCCTTTACATTTTTATGGGCTTATTTGTTAAAAGTATTTATTTTCATTTCAATAAAAAGCATTTAACAGGTGGAATACTTTAAAAAGCCCCAACTAGTTCTGAAAAAGTTACTACTGAGGCACTTCTTGTCAGCATGTTCATTCTGAAAGGACACTGCCCCTTCATTTGTGCCCCATGGCAACTCCCAGCACCTCGTCAAGCATCATTAAAATCTTATATGATTTCTACGATTGAAATTCTAAGGCTGGTTTGAGGGAGAATAAAAAAACCTAGGAAATATAGAAGGGGAAAAAATGCATCAAGATGCATGAAAAACAGATGAATACAACCATCAGAGAGACAAATGCACTCTCCTGGAGTGTTTGCTGTATGGGATATTTTTTACTGTTAGAGCTGAGCAGAGATTGGGTTTTTCACAGATTCCGAGTGAAAACCAAAAGCAATGTCATGAATTAAATCTGGAAATAAAATGGAACCTTTTGGTCTGCTGCGCCTGGGAGAAACCCTGTGCACTTTCTGCTGGAGTTTCTTTAGCCTCTTTCAGTCCCAACATTAAAGTGTGACTGTTCTTACATACTTTCAGCAATTAGAACATATTGTTCTTGTGCCAAGAGACAGGGGTCTGTGGAAAACATTTCCCCTTAAGAATATTTCTCGGCTTCTTTTCAGTCTCAGCTCTTTATATGTAATGTTGCCAAACCTATAGAGAACTAAAGCTCCCTGTTAATACATTAGTCCCTCAGTGTTTCATATACTTGGAATATAATTTTCCTTTGTTGAATTTTCCCCTTGAAGTAATCAAAAGTCCAGGTAAATTAAGCCTCATAGCAGTGAGGTGCATGCTTTTAGTTCAAAATGACGAATTTAAATAGTTAAGCCTGGTAATTCTTTACTGCTGAGAAAAACCTGGTCCAAAGACATTGCCACACTGAAAAAAGCAGTTTCCAGCCTACATCCAAGCTCTGGAAGCCCTGGCTCCTAGCCACAAAAGTGACTCCAGCCCTCCGAAGGACAGGGCTGCCTGCTCCAGTGTGCCTCCTGGACTACCAGCCCAGTGGTACGCTCGGGTCCGCGGCACCCCAAATGCTCTGGAGGGTGCACTCTGGCCATAGTGAATGCAGGCAGTCAGGTTTGCTGATTGAATTAAATTAACCCCAGTGTATAGGGTATAAATTCCCAAAGCCATAGTGAGCCTAAGATATAGGCTTATTGGTCATTTCCTATTGTAGTAAATGACATCTTGACCCCCTTCGGCAAGTAATCAGGGGCCTTTCACAGCATCCTTCTGATGGCTTTTTGACATTTGCAGACAATGTGGTACCCTTGAGACTAAAACTAGGATTTCTATGCTACCTCCTGATTGCCAGGCTCATTAAAAAGAAAAGCTGCTGAGATTTAAGGTAGGTAGTCTACCTGTTGTACTGCTAGACTGGCTGATAGGAAGGTGTGTTGGAAAGAGTTAGGCCATTATTTGGGAAAAATGCTAAATTGATACTGGCCAAAACTTTTTTACACTGAGGGTGATAAAGCACCAGAACGGGCTGCCCAGAGAGGGTGTGGAGTCTCCTTCACTGGAGAGATTCATAACCCACCAGGACAAGATCCTGTTCAGCCTGCTCTGGGTGATCCTGCTCTAGTGAGGGGGTTGGACTAGGTGGTCTCTAGAGGTCCCTTCCAACCCTTACCAATCTGTGATTCTGTGAATCTGTGAAAACTGTGCAAAGGACTGCGCTAAGAATTCATCTTTGGACCTGGATTATCTGTGGATAATCATGTGCAAAGGCTTGAGTTTATGCATGAGTCCTACTTAGTTTATTAATATGGATATAGACTCAGACATTACCTTATCCTACTGTGCAAGAATGTTTGTGTGAAAGGCAGGCAACACTGCTAAAATCTGAGTTTATTTGCATTTGACACAGCAATGAAACAAATGACTTTGTTTAGTTTCCATGGAATGGTTACACAACATTGGGATTTATTTATGCAGTAACAGACACATTTTTAAAATTCTTCTTCCCAAAGAAAAAGTTTATTTTATTTTTGTCTTTAGAGCAGAAAAGAAGGAGAGACAAGCAAAATGTAGAGAAATGGGAAGTCTCTTTTCAAAACTGCCAGAAACACATATCTATAACTTGTGAAATCCACATATTTAAACAGATGAGCATATGCTTTGCTTTCATGCAATAGAGGGAGAAGACAGAAAACAGTCTTTCTACATCTTACGTGGTGTGAGTAGAGAGGATTGCAGTAAGAATGGGACATTAACATCTTAAAATTCTTAGACATAGTTTGACCTGATCACTTCACCCTGCGCACATGAAAAACAGCTTTTGAAATGCTCCTTTTGTCTGCTCAGTTTTATTTATCCCAGAGAAAAAATTCTTAGTGTAGCTGTAAAGAGCACTACAAGACACAGACTCCAGAAAAGGGATTTGGGATGTTCAGAGGTCATTAGAAAAATAGCAGAGTACCTTAACTTGCCTGTCAAATTCAGGCTCAATATACTTTATTTTCCATCCTCTACCAGCTGGTTGGTACAGACATCTCAGACTCTCCAGAGTCTGCACTCTTTCACTAGCTATTTCAGTGCTGCATGCTAGGATCAAGGTTTCAATATAAATCACATTTTGGAGTCGGATTCACTAAAGTTTGCGGGTGTTTGGTACTGGAGCTTTGGGATTAATTTCTATTGAGGTACACAAACATTTGCATTCGGATTAGCATTTCCTGCATATTCCAGCAAAGCTTGAGGCATTACTCCTTCAACAGTAGGAAGAGATTGCAATGAAATTTTAAGAAATCTTTCAGAAAGCATTTCCACTTATCGTATCTCTATGAGAAATACAGGAAGAAGAGGTTAAGAAGAGAGATGTAGAAAAGATGAAATTCCCTGAGGTACCTATCAGGGAGTCAGCATACATAACTAGTAATGACTGGAGATAGCTTACAGTGTGCCTAAATCCTCCCCATGTACGGTAGGGTTAGGCCCTGAACTGACCTGAGGTCTCAAAAAGCAATCTACCTCACTTTAGTTAATCCTATAAGCAACTACATTTATAAAGATTCTCCCTACTTATTCTGAAATTTCTTACTTCGGTTGCCCACTGAAGTGCAGAAATGCCTGCCCTGGGGAGAGTGGTGAGAGTTTATATCCTTTTACAAGGCTCTAAAAGTCTTACCGCTTGCTGTTTTACTGAGTTCGTTGGGGTCAGGCAGGTAGGCCAAATTCTACAGGATGAACAGGAACACTTTAATCTGGGTATCCCTTGGCATTAGAGACACTATGATCTATCGAGCAATACGAACTCGGTCCCATCAGGTTGAATGGAACTGAAGTTACTGGACTTCTTGTTTCTCTTCTAACCATCTGGTTATTACAGAAAAAGACTTGGCAGAATGGGAGTAGAATCCCTTTATTTCCTATGTTTACAACAGAAGAGCAGGATCCCTAACTTAGGTAGACTCAATGCTCTTTAGAAGTGTCTAAATTCTGTATTTACTTAAATACCTTACACATCTGTTATAGCATGGGATGAGTTGACTGTGGTGGTGCCAATTCCTCACTGTCCATTAAAGCAATACATTTCAGCTTGACACCTATATTTTAGGCAGTTCACATGAAGCAAGATGCATAATATCCCACGAAACCATGACTGAATAATTCCTCTTAGCTTGACGCAGTTACACTTTGGGGTTGAATGAAGACTTGCAAAAGCAATACTAATTCTACAACCTCTGAACTTTTAAGTTTTTGAATTCACAATCCTAACATTTTTAATGTGTATATATTATGCGTATGTACACATTCCCTCAGCTTTCATTAGAAAACATCACATTACGATGGCATGCGGCTGAGGAGACAAATGAGAACATGAAAAGCACTTGCTGAGCTCCCGCAGAAAGGCCATGCCCAAGGTGTGGAACATCTAATGGCAGGAAGAAGCTGGAAGCAGTGGGAACATGGTCAGGGGAGTCACAATCTGTGGAGAATGCGTCTGCCAAACTGAAACAAAATCCAATTTGGAAATTTTTCAGAGACAGAAGCTCTTGGGCAGTTTGCTTGTTTGTTTCCTGCTTTTCATTTTAAGTGGAAGAAGAAATAGGTGTATCTCTGATGGGAGAGAGACTTTTCCCCTCCCCTCCCTGCAAAATTTCAGGTTCTTGATGCCATAAATTTTAGAATTTAGTAAAGTGGTTGCAGGATAAATGCAGTTGCTTTTCTTTTAAGCATGGGGAACATATACTTTCCACTTGGATATAGCTTGATTGTTTTACTTGAAAATTCAAAATTATTTAACCCGTGGCAGAACCTCAGTATGGCGATTTAAACCTGCAGTGTTAAAATTTGGCGGTTAGAAGACAATGAAACAGTCTCATGATGGAAAGTGTGAAAGTTTGATTTCAGACATAGTTGCCTGTGCTGCTTAATTTCCAGCTTTGTTCTCCAATTATAAAGCACAAAGACATGGAATGATAGAATCTGCAGAGTGACTTGCTGTCCAAAACTCTATAGATGGTCCTGCCTTTACGTTTTTCATTTTTTCACATGGTAAGAAAGACAACCCATTTTTAACATATAGTTTCCTGATCAAATATCAGCCATATGCTCCCATGTTTTGCTCTTTTTTTTTTTATATGTCCTGCATTTTTTGTGTTTTAGTTTATATGTAAGAACAAGCAGCAAATCAAATGAGAAAATTAAACATAATTAAGATCGCACAGATTGATCTCAACAAAAATATGGTCCCCTTTAATTTATCATGGCTCTTAAGAAAATGAAGGCTTTTACTACTGTAACTAGAATCAGACTGAAAAACAGCCAGACTTGAGTTCCAGCCTCTTCTTACCTTGCTGTTAGAGAAGAGTGTGCCCCTCCTGCCAAAAAAGACATCACACCTAAGAAGATATATGAGTTCATCTGTTTTACAGGCTACTCTTCTAGGAAATTCAGCTGAGATGGCTTTGTGCAATAAATTGTTGTGCTCACAGAATTCACAGACAAATGCTGATTCTTCACAGACGTGTTCAAAAACATCTGGTCTCAGTCAGAAATACCACTTACAGCCTGCTGTTAACAAGAGCTAAGGATGTTTAAGCTTTTAACTCAAGGCATTTGAAAACAAACTGGTTTATCTGAAGGAATGCAGAAAAGATATAAAATGAGAATGTGCTACTGATTCTTCCTTAGTAAATGCTTTTCCATGTACGGAAAGGATCACAGTAGCATTGGTGAATAGTCAGGGAAGGATCTAACACTGTAGGAAAGGTGTTACTCACAGATAAAGCTAGAAATAAAAATATAGAGACCTGTCTTTAGGAACAAATGCCAGTAATATCCAGTTACAACAATCATATAAATGTGGTGGACAGTTTAATCTGTGCCAAGGAACTTTAAAGATTAAATTAGGGCAACCTTGCCCTTATTTAAAAAGAAGAGGATACACCGGGAGACTGTCTTGGTCCTCCAGCAGCTCCAGTCCTGTCTGTAATTGCTGTGAAGGCTTGTCTATTTGCCAAACGTATTTATCATTTTACTGTAGGGACTGCAATTGTAGGATTTGTTTTAGAACAAATACATAAATAAACATAAATGTAGGACATCAGCTATATGACTTGTGCTCAGAATTGTCTTGTTTGAAACATGTTTCTGGTGTAAAAAATTTGATCCTCTTTAAGGTCTATAAGTATTCAGGGAGAATCCAGTGTGTTAGGTACAAATAACTCAAACATCAAGTTCCCTTGGCAACGAGAAAGCACACAGTTTTTATATTCACTGTGAAATCACACGAGATGCCAGGGAAGAGCGGCAGGGATTGGGGCATTTTGAGGTGCTGCAGAGAAGATGATGTCTCAAGTACTCTCTTCTGCCTGCCTTGTCCCAAGATGCCAGGGCTTAGCTGTTGGTGGTGACATGAGAGGCACACACTGCTAAGCCAGGGTAGCTGGCTGAAAGGAGCAAAGTAACGTTCAGAACTAAATACAGCAATTGCAGCAGTGTCTACTGGGAATTTGGGTTCAACCTAAAGTTCAAAATGCTGAGCACACTTCACATTTCTGCTCTCAGTTTCATCCCTTTATCACCTGTTTTTCTCTCTTCCTATCAAAAAAGCATGGGGTTAATGTCTCATCTTCTCAGCTTTCAGGGGCTGGCTGGCCTACCTTAACTGCAGTTCTTTTCCCCTGGAGTCATTACCAGGCCTTCCTGATAACGAGCAACAACCTACTAATTTTTCTGCATTTTGAAACAGAGGCTTGGGTGTGGGTGTGATTGACTGAAAATATGAAAAATCTAGTGAGTGTTTTGATTTTCTTCATGATCTATGACCTGTGATGTAGACACATGGAAGGTCTGTGGCTTTTCTTTACATTTTAATTACAGGATGCTTGATTTATTTATCCATCAGCAATCCTGCAGCACAGCAACACTTAATTGAACATTACTGTTGTTACCAAAATCCTTTGACATTTTTTGTCACTGCAATAAAAGTATCAATCAATTTCTCATCACAATGATCATCTGGAGTATTTTGTCTTTCAAAGTTAGTTCTACAGAAAGGAACAAGTAGTTCAACAAATGTGAATAGGTTTCTAACTCTTACATCCTCTTACTCCTCCTGAAGAGAGGAAGGCAAGAAGAGTTAGATGCTTAAATGTCATTCAGCATCTTTTGTTAGATAACTTGTCTGTGGTTACACAAGAAAGCAGTGGCAGAACTGACCACTGAGCCCGGTCATCATACACATAGAGCCTCATACACTAGGCCATCATTTTGTGACTGTTTTCAGTAGAATCATAAAATTGATTCTGGTTGGAAAAGACTTTAGAAGGTCTCTTGGTCAAGCTTCTGCTCGATGCATAGTGGATTGCTCAGGGCCTTGTCCAGTCAGGTCCCAAAAACCTGAAACAACAGAACATCTCTGGGTAACCTGTTGCAATGATAGGTTCCCTTCAAAGCCTTCTCAGCTCCAGGCTGACCAAGCCCAGCTCCCCCCACTTTGTTTTCACAGGACAGGTGTTCCAGCACCACCATCTTAGTAGCCTCCCCTGAACTCCCTCCAGTTTGCAAACATCTTTCATGTAGCGGAAAGCTGGAATATTCTGGATACAGCGTAACAAGCACTGAGAAAAAAAGAATCATCACTTCCCTCAGTCTACTTGTGACGCTTGTATTAATACAGCCCAGGCTCATGTTTAATCTAGTGTCCATCAGGATCCAAGTCCCATTTTCAGCACAACTTCTACCTAGTCCTCAATTGTAGAATCATAGAATTGTTTAGGTTGGAAAAGGCCTTTAAGATCATCAAGTTCAACTGTTGACCCAGCACTGCCAAGCCCACCACTAAACCATGTCCCGAAGCATCACATCTATGTGTCTTTGAAATACCTGCAGGGATGGTGACTCAACCACTTCCCTGGGCAGCCTGTTCCAGTGCTTGACAACGCTTTCGGTGAAGAAATTTTTTCTAATATCTAATCTAATCCTCCCCTGGCAAAACCTGAGGCCATTTCCTCTTGTTCTACCCCTTGCTACTCTGAAGAAGAGACCATCCCCCACCTGGCTACAACCTCCTTTCAGGTAGTTGTAGAGAACAATAAGATCTTTCCTCAGCCTCCTTTTCTCCAGTTCCAGTTCTGTCAGCCACCCCTCATAAGACTTGTGCTCTAGACTCTTCACCAGTTTTGTTGCTCTTCTTTGGACATGCTCCAGTGTGCCCTTCTTGTCCTTCTAGAGAGATGCCTAAAACTGAACACAGTACTTAAGGTGCAGCCTCACCCTTGCTGAGTACAAGGAAATGATCACTTCCTTGGTCCTTCTGATACAAGACAGGATGCTATTGGCTTTCTTGGCCACTTGGACACACTTTTGTCTCATCATCCGCAGGCTATCGATTAATACCCCCAGGTCCTTTTCTGCTTGGAAGCTTTCCAGCCACTCTGCCCCAAGCCTGTATCGTTGCATGCAGCTGTTGTGACCCAAGTGCAGGACCTGGCTCTGAGCCTTGTTGAACCTCATACAGTTCACCCTGGCCCATTGATCCAGCCTGTCCAGATCCCTCTGCAGAGCCTTCTACCCTCCAGCAGATCAACACTCCCACCCAACCTGGTGCTGTCTGGAAATTCACTGAGGGTGAACTTGATCCCCTCATCTGGCTCCCTAATGCAGATATTAAAGAGAATTGGCCCCAGTGCTGGGCCCTGGGGAACAACACTTGTGACCAGCCACCAACTGGATTTAACTCCATTCACAACTCTTTGGGCCCAGCCATCCAGACAGTTTTTAACCCAGCAAAGAATATGCCTGTCCAAGCCATGAGCAGCCAGTTTCTGCAGGAGAATGCTGTGGGAAATGGTATCTAAGGCTTTCCTAAAGTCTAAGTAGATGACATCCACAGCCTTTCCCTCATCCACTAGGTGGAACAACTTGTCATAGAAGGAGATCAGGTTAGTCAAGCAGGACCTGCTTTTCACAAACCCATGCTGACTGGGCCAGATCAACCTTCTTGTCCTTTACATGCTGTGTGATGGCACTCCGAGTGATCTATTCCATAACCTTCCCTGGCACTGAGGTCAGACTGACAGGCCTGTAGTTCCCCAGATCCTCCTTCCAGCTGTTCCTGTAGATGGGCGTCACATTGGCTAACCTTCAATCAGCTGGGACCTCTCCGGTTATCCAGTACTGCTGATAAAAGATGGAAAGTGGCTTGGTGAGCACTTCTACCAGCTCCCTCAGTACCCCTGGGTAGATCACCTCTGGGTCCACAAACTTGTGTGTGTCTAAGTGGTGTAGCAGGTCACTAGCCATTTCCCCTTGGATTATGGGGGCTTCATTCTGCTTCCCGTCCCTGTCTTCAAGCTCAGGGGCTGGGTACCTGGAGAACAGCTGGTCTTACTATTAAGGACTGAGGCAAAGAAGGCATTACGTGCCTCAGCCTTTTCCTCATCATTTGTCACTATATTTACCCCCATATCCAATAAAGGTTGGAGAGTCTCCTCAAACCTGCTTTGTCACTAATACATTTACAGAAACATATTTTATTGTCTTTTATGGCAGTAGCCAGATTAAGTTCTAGCTGGTCTTCGGCCCTTTTAATTTTCACCCTGCATAACCTCAAGACATGCTTGTAGTCCTCCTGAGTTGCCTGCCCCTTCTTCCAAAGGCCATAAACTCTCAATTTTTTCCTGAGTTCCAGCCAAATCTCTCTGTTCAGCCACTCAGGTCTTCTTCTCTGCTAAGCTGTCTTTCAGCACATGGGGACAGCCTGCTCCTGTGCCTTTAAGATTTCCTTCTTGAAGAGTGTTCAGTCTTCCTGGACTCCTTTGCCCTTCTGATGTACCATGCCCACCTTGCTGGTGGTGCTCCTGGTCACTCATGGTCCCTAAGGGCTTCATTTATATGTGGGGGGAAGCGCTTGGCCTCTTGATCTTAACCGCTCACAGGTCCTCCTGACTGAGATCTCGGCTCCCTGTGAGGGTCCCCTGATCCAGAACACCACCCACACACTGCACTCGAGTGCTCTGCCATGGATTGTGACGGCACTGGAGCTGCTGTCCTTGTTGTTCAAAAGTGATGGTACCATGCTTCAGTGGCTCCTGAGAACACAGAGACCTGTCCAGAGAGACCTCACAGCACAACACTGCATTCAGAGCAGAACCATGCAAGTGGGCCATTTTAACGTGCTGTGTCTGGTCAGTAAGTTTCATCACCCAGAAAGGTTTATTAGTTTGAGCTTACCATGAGAAAGGCTCAGATGTTCTGGGCAGCAGCCTGTTTATGCATTGCACAGGTGTCTGCTTCTGTTTTGGAAGGGAAGACAGTAATCACCAGCTGGATACATAAGCAATGATGGCAGGCAGAAAAACTACCCTATAATTTGCTCCATGCTAGAAAAGAAGATCCGGACTAGTAAAGCCAATAACTGGACTAAGGCAGCGCCCATATCCACTAATCCTTTCTGGTGCTTTCTGGGTGATTTGGACTCCCTCTTATCACTGCAGGTGATCATCTGGCAGGGTAGATCAAATGTAAATTTTCCGATGCAGTTCCCTCCTCTCCTTCTATGGCTTCTCCATGGCTGGCTGCTCTTGGTAGCACACCTATTTTGTGGGTGTGCCTGCAGGTGAACGGAGACCAACACGGAGTGAGCGTATAACCTGGTTTATGCTACAAGTCAGTGGAGTTTGGCTGATTTGCTGTCAAATGTTTCTGACAGCCAATGACTCCAGTATACTGAGATGAGCCTAATATCTTAATTCAGTGGCTGAAGAAGCATTCCGGAGAGGGACTGTTTACAAGGACAGGGAGTGATAGGACAAAGCAGAATGGTTTTAAACTAAAAGAGGGCATATTTAGATTCAATATTCTTCCCTGCAAGGGTGGTGAGGCACTGGAACAGGTTGATGAAGCTGTGGATGCTCCATCCCTGGAAGAGTTCAAGGCCAGGTTAGCTGGGTCTTTGGGCAATCTGGTCTAGTGGAGGGTGTCCCTGCCCATGGCATGGGGTTTGGAACTAGATGGTCTTTGTGGTCTCTTCCAACTCGAATCGTTCTGTGATTCTATGATCTTGACCATTTGCTGCTAACAAATTAAGTACCTGATGTATTAGGAGACTTCCTCCAGTGCTACTCCTGTCT
>VWZZ01002387.1:91337-119160 GCA_013399095.1 Psophia crepitans | reverse complement strand
GAGCGTCAACCAACACCCCCAGGTCCTTTTCCTCTGTAGAGCTTTCCAGCCACCCCGCCCCCAGCCTGTAGCGCTGCCTGGGGTTGTTGTGGCCCAAGGGCAGGACCCGGCACTTTGCCACATTGAACCTCATCCCACTGGCCTCTGCCCAGCGATCCTACCTGTCCAGGTCCCTCTGCAGAGCCATCCTACCCTCCGGCAGATCGACACTTCCCCCCAGCTTGGTGTTCTCTGCAAACTTACTGAGGGTGCACTCAATTCCCTTATCCAGATCATCAACAAAAATGTTGAAGAGGATGGGCCCCAGCACCGACCCCTGGGGAACACCACTCACGACCGGTTGCCAGTTGGATTTCACTCCATTCACCACCACTCTCTGGGCCCAGCCATCCAGCCAATTATGAACCCAGCAAAGAGTGTACCTGTCCAGGCCATGGGCCGCCAGTTTCTGCAGGAGAATGCCGTGGGAGACCATGTCAAAGGCTTTGCTGAAGTCTAGGTAGACTACATGAACAGCCCTTCCCTCATCCACTAGGCAGGTCACCTGCTCATAGAAGGAGATGAAGTTGGTCAGGCAGGACTTGCCTTTCATGAACCCATGCTGGCTGAACCCATGCTACTGCTGTTTGCTTCTCTCTCCTCTCAGACACTTCTCTCATTCTCACATCTGGTTCATCACTCCTTACTGAGTCCATCTCTCCCTGTTCCTCCCTGCCATAACTTGCAGTAGGAAGATTAACTTTTCTGAGGTATGTTCAGATTCTCCAACGGAAAGAACAACCTCCTTCTTTCCAGAAGAAAGGAAGACCTACTTATCATCACAAAAGAACAGAATTCATAAACAGGTAAAATAGCTACTATGTGATGGACTGACCTTGGCCAGGTACCCACCAAACTGCTCTCTCACTTCTCGTTCTCATCTGGACAGAGGGAAAAACTAAGATGAAAATGTTAGTTGAGATAAAGACAGGAGGATTGCTCACCAATCACCAGCATAGGCAAAACAGACTTGGCTTGGAGAGATCAATCTAATTTATTGCCAATTAATAACAGTGTAGGATAATAAGAAATGAAAACAAAACTAAAACCACCTCCTCCCACTCCTCCTTTTTCCCAGGCTTAACTTCACTCCTGAGTCTTCTGTGTGCTCCCTTGCAAGCAGTGCAGGGTGATGGGGGTTGAGGTCTGAAAAAGAATTCATCTCTGCTGCTCCTTCCTCTTCATGTTCTTCCCCTGCTCCAGTATTGGGTCCTTCCCACAGGACACAGTTCTTCACCAACTAGTCCAATGTGGGTCCCTCCCACAAGGTGCAGTTCTTCAGGAGCAGACTGCTCCAGTGTGCATCCCCCATGGGGCCTTGGGTCCTGCCAGGAGCCTGCTTCTATGTGGGCTTCCCATGGAGTCAGAGCCTCCTTTGGGTGTCTCCACCTGCTCCAGTGTGGAGTCCTTCATAGGCTGCAGGTGGAATCTCTACACCGCATCATCCCTCCTCCATTGGCTGTAGGAGGACAGCCTGCCTCACCATGGTCTTCTCCACAGCTTGCAGAGGAAAACTTGCTCTGGTACCTGGTGCAATGTCAAAATATATATTTTTTTTTTCATAATTTTATTTACATCACTTTTGCTGATGTGAAATCTTTTTGCTGTGACCAGACATAAAATGGACTACTGTTCCTTTAATTTTTAAAATGAACAAATTTAAAGAATATTATGTAGTGCTGTAAAACCAGTACAGTAGAAATTCTAGGGGATTTTGATCAAAAATATACAATGAATATCAAGAATTCAAGTAAGGCTTGTGACATAGAGGATGCAATTTTTTCTAGTCTGTCTGTGATATTTCTTTTACAGATGGCCAGTAGGTGCTTCTCGGTTTGGATATGTGACCTCAGCTATAACCTCACAGCTATACTGTCACTGTTGTATTTCAGATGTGATATAGCCCCCACAGGAAAGAAGCATAAAAAACCAAGGTGAATCCATAGGCAACAAGGTGAAAAGATGAAATTTCACAAATACACTGCACGAACTTCTTGTTTACTTTTCCTCAAAATGTCTGTCAGTCCAGGATTTTGATCAGGAACGTGCTCCTTAACTTTGCCATTCATGCTACAGGCAGGTGACTTTGTAAGCTCCATCTTTCCTATTCTATCATAATTGCAATTTCGTGCTATTACTGGTTAGAAAGGCAACACATGGTGTTTGGTTCGGTAGATATCTGCAGTGATTAATTATCAGTGGAATTTTATGGAAAATCCTTAAAAAGCTGGAGGCCTAACTTTAAGCAAAACTTGTGCTCCATTTCTTCAAAAGAAACATTAATTGAAGCAGATTTAAAGCTCTAGCTTGTAGAACCTAATCAGAAGTGACTTGACTTATACCACTGTCAAGCACAACCTCTACTGAAATCGATGGATATGAAAGGAAAATTTGTCTAGCTAAATGTGTGCCAAGCCAAGAGCATCCAGCAGGACTCAGAGCCTCTCACAGAAAACTGAGGAGTATGCTCTAGCTCTTTAAAAGTTGTAGTGATCCATTCTTCAGGTCACTTCTCCCCTAAATCCTGAAACCAGTAAAAGCATTCTTAGCTGTTTGTCCATCTGCTCCAAGCAATTTTGTGAGCTGACATGTATGAATGAATAATGAATCACACAAGAACAATGTTCCTCTTAGAGCAACAGAAATTGCTCAGCATGCTTATTTATACTCCATTAACTAAACATTAAAGCATAAAATGCCAATTCATGAGGCTTTCAGAGAAGGAGCCTTAAACCCTTGCACACAGCATGTCTAGAAACAAGGAAAGTCCTGGTAAGGGTATGCTTGCTAGACAGGGTTGTGCGCAAGTAGAATGTTCTGCATTATAAAATAATAGACAATCCAATCCCAGCACCTTCATCTGGCTTTTGGAATGCAAATTTCAACTGTCAAGTCTTAATTAAAAACTACCAGTAAGCACTATTGAAAAAGTGGAAGAGAACTAAGTGGTAGGTTGTTGTGGAAAATGTGCAAGCTGCATGCTGAAAGAAGTAGGTAAGGTGACAGGTATATAATTATCATCACATCTAGTGAAGGACAAGAAGCAGTCTACGGTTCCTGAAGAGGTGGGGCTTCAGCAACCTTCAGTGTGGCAAGGGGTTCTTCAGAGTTAATTTGTCATTCCGTTTATTTCAAAGGAGAATCTCCTTCTATGCCAAACCTCTGTGAGGCATCAAAACTGGTGACATGTGCTGGGCGAGGTTTGCACATAAAGAGGTTAGTGTGAACCCAAACGCTTGTGTTTCATGCATCAGTTAGGCATGAATTTGAGGCACAGTGTTGTGTTCAGGTGTTTGGCAGTTTCTGCTCAGCAGCACACTCAGCTGTGCTGTAATCTCTCATTCAATGGAGAACCGGCAAGCAATGCATCAAAGGCCCACTGCGGTTGATCATCTGAAGGCAAGAATTTTCAGCGACTTCCACAGGTCTTAAACCAGCAAAACAGATCTGTATGCTACTAAAAAGTGAAAGTTCTGAGTAAAGGATCATTTTTGCTACCTAAGAAGAAACCACTCAGAAATACCACTCAGTACTCCTTACGATTATGATATTAACGCTACAAACCTTAACACCACCATCCTCTTCCCCACCATTACGCACAGGGTGACTTTCTGCACAAAGATTTCTTCAGTTTGAACATGTTAGTGAGAAGCCACAGCAGTGCTCTGTTTGCCCAGGTTTTACGGGTCGGATCCTCTGACCTTCACCAGCTGCTGCAGCTGAGGGATAGCAACGGCCTTGTGTCCTGCACCCCAAATCCATGTGTTTTCAGTCTGTTCTCCCCTGTATGTCTGTATATTAGGTGCTTGGATGGCACGCGTGGTGTCAGAATACTTGCAGAAAGTGAAGAAAACTTGCAAAGAAGAAGTGTCACTGATAATTCTTCAGAAATATTTTAAGAAAATAGTGCCAATTCAGACTTTGAATTTTCTGGTTTTGTCAGCTTAAGGCTGAGCATGAAAAAGAAAGGTAATCTTTTTTATATTTAACTTGAGAATTTGGCTAAGCAGGCTTAACAGTCAAAACTCAATTTTAGAAATGGCATTGCGCTAAATGAACTTTACTCCATTCTCCTCAGGTAGAAAACATTAGCCTTTAAATCTCGGCAGGTTTGGAATATCCAGTCTCCTGGATAATATATGATCTGTACTGAAGGGGAATAATGTATTAGCTACTCAGACATCTGTCAGAGAAAAATCTGTCTATAGCAATTTTCCACATTGGTGTAATCTATACTTGACACATTTGACTTGACTGATTATTCATAAACAAAAGTAGTGTTCCATACTTAATTATTGTCAGGGTCTTGAGGACTTTACTAAGCTTTAATGGCCCTGCCCACCTGGCTTCTGGGACCCCTTGGGGTTATCACACTCAGATCCTGGCCTCCATCCCTTAGGGAGCAGCTGGATCCTGCTACTCCCTGACAATTATAGTGCAACACTAATGCTCCACTCCTTAATTAAATTAAATTCAATTTTCTATATGTTCATGTTGTATTGGGTACAAAAAAAAAAAAAAAGAGGTAGATAAAATGGAGGCTACTGTAATTCCTATCTCCTCATGTTTGCTGGTTTTACCCACTCCAAGATCTTTGGGACAGTTGTGAAGACTGTGTGGGTTGTCTTGAGAAAGATGATTCAAGTTGAAATAACAGTGCTTGAATGGAATTAATGTTGTCTCCTTTAGCATAAGTTTGGACTGATTATGGTGACTGATCTGTTCTTGCAGCTATCAACATGAGTGCAATGATTTCAGAAGTCTCATAAATCAAAATAAATGAAATTCCACAAAAGGTTGTATGCAAATACTGTCCTACAGGGTGGTAAGTAGCACTGAATTCCCACTTGTCAGAAAGGTAAATAAAATCAATGAGCTTTTAACAGATACATTATTTCATTATGTGACAGTTAAAGCACAGTGTGAAATCTAAACAGAAATCAGACATGGCACCTGCCAATGCTCGTTGAGCTGTGTGATTCTTTCAAGCTCATGATTTAAAAATCTTAAGAACTGGAATAATAGTCCTTCAATTTTTTAAGGATTTGTGCTCTGAAAATTCCCTGAGAAACTAAGATATGCATTTGGCAACACATGAATTGGTTTTGATTGCTCTTATCTTCCATGCTGTGTCTTGGTTTCCTGAGGTGTCAGTTGCTAAGTTGCTGGAAAGCTGCTCAGCAGAAAAGGGCCTGGGGGTATTGGTCAATAGACTGCTGATCATGAGCCAGCAGTGTACCCAGGTGGCCAAGAAGATCCCACAGAATCACAGATTGGTAGGGGTTGGAAGGGACCTCTAGAGATCATCGAGTCCAAACCCCAAAATCAACAGAATCCTGGCTTGTATCAGGAATAGTGCGGTCAGTAGAGGTAGGGAAGTGATTGTCCCCCTGTACTCAGCTCTGGTGAGGCCGCACCTCAAGTACTGTGTCCAGTTTTGGGCCCCTCAATACAAGAAGGACACTGAGCTGCTGGACTGTGTCCAGAGGAGGGCAATGAAGCTGATGAAGGGTCTGGAGAGCAAGTCTGTTGAAGAATGGCTGAGGGAACTGGAACTGGAGAAAAAGAGACTGAGGGGAGACCTTATTGCTCTCTACAACTACCTGAAAAGAAGATGTAGCCAGGTGGGTGTTGGTCTCTCCTGGAGGGATTTAAAAGACATGTAGATGTGGTGCTTAGGACACAGTTTATTGGTGGACTTGGCAGTGCTAGGTTAACATTTGGATGTGATGATCTTAAAAGTCTTTTGCAACCTAAACAATTCTATAAATCTAATTTATATATCATGATAATGTTCTTTTACTGAATTTTTTGAAAGTGTGTGGCAGTGATGGGTGGCACTGAACCAGATCACTCATTCACCTAGGCAATATGACAGTGAGGATGACTAAATTGGGCTATTAGGGAAGATAGTCACAATATAACCCTTTTTCCTCATATGCTGGTAGGCGCAGGCTTTTTAGATCTATGTCAAGTTGTATGGTAGCCTGTGCTGAAAGAAACAGACACGAAGGAAAAATAAATTATTCCAAAGAATATTAAATCACTTTTGTCCTTATATTGGACTTCTAGATAAAAGCGAATTGCAAGGTTTTGAGTCAGGAAAAGAATTCCTCAGAGGACTTTTTGACCAATATCTGAGTGATGGAGGTCTGTAGTACCGCATCTGGATGAAAGCAGTGTCATTGAAGAAATGGCATACAACAGGAGGGGCTGCAGTTGGCACAACAGTCTTTCAATGTGTCTGTAGCTCATCTCTCTGTGAGTTTGAAAGCTGTCGATTCTTGTGAGTGGCCTTGTAATACAAGCAGGCAGTTACGCAAAGAGAAAGAAATGACCCTAACCATGGTGAATGTTCTTCTGGACAGACTCTTCACCTCTTGAAAGTCTAAAAAAACCTTTATTTTAGTTAGCAAATGACTAGAGGAAAAGCTGACATAAGGCTGTGTGTGGTGGGTTGACCTTGGCTGGACACCAGGTACTCACCAAGCTACTCCATCACTCCCCTCCTTAGCAGGACAGAGCTGGAGAAAACAAGATTGAAGAAAACTTATGGGTCAAGATAACAGCAGTTTAATAAAACAAAATCAAAGATCAGGCATGGAAGCAAAGGAAACACAAAAGATTTATTCTCTACTTCCGATGAGCAGCTAATGTCCAGCCACTTCCTAGGAAGCAGGCCTTCGAGAGGCGTGGCGGTTGCTTAGAAAGGAAACATTGCAAATAACAGATGTCCCCTCTTCCTCCTCCTTTCTCTCAGCTTTCATTGCTGAGCAGACATCATATGGTATGGAATCTCCCTTTGGCCACTTGGGGCCAGCTGTCCTGGCTGTGTCCCCACCCCCAGCCTGCTGGTGAGGGGAAATGTTGGAGAGACAGCCTTGATGGGTGCCAGCACTGCTCAGCAGTAGCCAAAACACCAGTGTGTTACCAACACCTTGCTAGTTGATATACACAACCCGTACACAGCACAGCACTGTGGGGAGTGCTGTGGGGAAAATTAACTCCATCCCAGCCAAACCAAATATACTCTGTCATTTCTAGTAAATAAAATATACCTAGGACTGCTTTTTGACACTAATGTGAAGCAGTCCACATCTGTACCATGTATGCTGTTCTCCAAAACAGGGTGGCCACATACAATTGTCCACCCTGGCCAGAAATTATTTTTGCTGAACTCAGTTGACACAAAACAAAAACACGCCTGGAAAAGTGTTAGCTCTGTAGGTAAGATGAGTTCCTGTGCCTGGGAATGTCTCCCAACATAATTTCATTAATTAAGATATCTGTCAACTACAATGTATTTTTACAGACAATGAATCTCAAATACTCCCACTTTCTGAAGAGCAGCTGTCTGGTTTTGTCGCTTGCCTTAGAATGTCAATATTTTGGAAAGAGGGCATTTTTTATCTGTATTTCTGCAGTGCTGCTCTGTGGGGTCCTGCTCAGTGATGGGGACTCCTGGGAGCTACCAAATTCTATGGATAATAATCCAAGAAGTATTTCCGGTCAAAGAGGCAGTGCAGATTTCCTGGAACAACCTTACTCACCTGCTAATCTCCATACGAGAAAGAAACTCATGGGTTCAGATTTGTCCTCAGAAAGTTTATTTGCATCTGCAAAGAATGAAAGGGAAAAAAAAGAAAAAGAGGCTTAGTTTTAATGACCAGTTTGTCATTATTTCCAGCCCTCTGCAAAAACAAATTAGGATCTGTACTTTTACTGTTTCCCTCCCACGGCGAAGAGAAATATTTAGTTCTATAAATATTTGATCAGGGCTCAGCCACCTGGAAAAGCTTGTAGAGGAGGAAATAAACTCCAAGAGGCCAGATCTCCTCTTGGTATCTGGTTCACCATATCGGACTCAGAAATAGTGGGACAGATTTCCCAGGGAAGCTCAGGGACCGTTAGTACGAGCTGGTGTGGGATGCTCTCCCACAGTGTATGACATAGCTCTGTTACGGACCCTGCACCTGCCTCTGTGCAGCCACGTTTGTGTGTGGGATTCATCTCACTCCAGGTTAGGTGTCCACATATTTAGTCTCCGCATGAGAAACAAGTCATCTTAGCTTCCATTTACAGGCACTGGAGAGCAATAGGCAGTTTGGAGTATGATTAATCTGATTTGTTTCAAGTGCCTACTTAGAATGAGACTAATTTCATTCTAGAAATAACTGCTTTTCTCTGTTTATTACAAAGAAAGCCTGGAATATAACAGTTCACATGGATCGCTCCCCTTCACCTGTTGCGTACCATTCTGTTTCATAAGAAATATTTTAGATGCTGCCATCAAGCTTCAGCTGTGGTGACCTTGCTGAGTTTTTTAAATTGATTTACTATCCAGGACTGGGCAGCAGGTTAATATTTATGGTTGTCTGTATGACAATCTTTTGTCTAGGAATTCAAGAAAAAGCAAGGATGTGACATTACTTTTCTAAGATAGCAGCTGGAGGGAAAAATTAGAGAGTCACATTGATGTATCACATCAGTCCTATGGCCATGTGCTATAGGTATGACCCTTGGGCAGAAACTGGCACAAGAAAAAAAAGTGTTTATTTCTTTGTAAAGGATATTCAGGTCTTGTATTCCTGCAGGATGAAGTTTCCTGATAGGAGTTGCACAAAGGCCTTGCGGTGTCAAGGTGAATGTACATCCTGAAAAACCATTTCCCGTTCAATGAGTTCAGCTCCTCACTGACCTCTGTTGCTGAGGTGGCTTAAAGCCATGAGGAAACTATGTCATTTTATTCAGAGCAGAGCTGGCTGAATATCTTTGTCTTGCATAATTTACTCAGAGCATTCTTCAGTCATATTTGAATGCATTATTCACTGGGTTTCCCCTACCTTCATTCCTCCAGTTCATGAAATAAATAATTTGGGATTATATAATATAGAGCAAGGCTTTGTCAACACATTTCAGAGAATATTTCATGTAAAATCATTGTATGTTATTCAATCAGGTTTAATAAACACACTAGGAAAGAAGGAAAGAAGAAAATCTGATATGAGGTTTTTCTGCTGCTTAGATACTAAGAATACTAGGACTTGAACATCTTCCATATGAGGAAAGGCTGAGAGAGCCAGGTCTGTTTAGTCTGGAGAAGAGAAGACTGAGAGGGGATCTCATCAACACTTATGCATACCTGAAGGGTGGGGGTCTAGAGGAAGGGACCAGACTCTTCTCAGTGGTGCCCAGTGACAGGATGAGGGGCAATGGGCACAAACTGGAACACAGGAAGTTCCAGCTCCATATGAGAATAAACTTTATTGTGAAGGTGACGGAGCACTGGAAGAGGCTGCCCAGAGAGGTTGTGGAGTCTCCTTGTCTGGAGATATTCAAGACCCGTCCGGATGTGATCCTGTGCAACCAGCTCTGGGTGATCCTGCTCTAGCAGGGGGGTTGGACTAGATGATCTCCAGAGGTCCCTTCCAACCCCTATGCATCTGTGAAGCTGTGAAGCTGTGAATGAAGGCAACTGATGGAAAGGAAAGAAAAGCCCTGCTTCATTACCTGTACCAAGACAGTGTATTCCTCCTGTCATGACAATATGTCAGCATTTAGCCAGGAGACAGACTGCATACCAGTGCAATGTAAGTATTGTTCTGTCTGTAGGCTTATTGAGAAAAAGAAGTTTATTGACATCTGATCAACATTGGACTTTCTCCCATGTTTAAATGAGGGGTCAGGATTAGCTGAGGCAGAGCTGATGCTTCCAGATGAACCTTGACGTGATTCATCTTAACATTTCACTTTGGCACGTGTGGTGTCTCCCCTTAGCACATAAAACATACTTATAGACTTCACGAGGAAATAGATGGACAGATCTTAAAGCCTCTGAGGTTTTATAGTGGACTTTGGCTTAGGTCCTAAAATAAATAAGCATGAGGTAGGACTGGAGGAGCACGTGTTGTGTGCAGTGCAACACTGGGGTGGGAGGAGGTAGGCGGAGAACAGAGAGATCTTCCTCAAAGGCATTATGGCTGTTTTTCCTCTTTTGTGTGCTTCTGGGGGAGCAGTTTGACAAGAAAAACATGCAGGCAAACAGTGCAACAGATGGTGCAACCTACTATTGAGGAAACATTTCAAAGGGTAACAAAATATGGTTGAAACCAGCTTACAGTTTACACACTGAATGCAAAACCGAACATGCTGTTTTCAGCAGGCTGTAGCTGTTTTCATTTGTTGATGCCAAGTGCTTTGGGGAGCTGCAGCTCCAAAGTGGTTAGTGCAGCAGCAGGAATCCCTGTAACTGTACAGACTCGGCTCAGCTGGGTAGACTCGGTAGGTATGGCAGGACTGCGTTCTTACCTGCAAATGGGCTTTAGTGTGAGCAGAGGATTCCCTCAGGGGTATTTCCAGAGCAGTGTCCTACAGTTTGTTTTCTTTCTGTCTATGTGCCACTAATAACTCAGGAGATTTTGATAAATATACAGAAATGGTAAGGAAGATCTCATAAAATCAAATTTAAAAAAAAAAATCCAGGAGAAGGTGCATCCCAGAAGACACATAGTATTTCAGTGAAGAGAAAGGTTAGAACAAATATTAAAGACCTTTGGATAAATTATGAAATCTTTATTAACTCTAAACATTGGGTATGGATAAAGTAGAGGGAAGCACAGATCATTAAGCACATGTACAGAGTATCAGGAACAGGTAGGAGCAAAATCAGAATAGACAATACAGAATGAACTAGAATAGAATAGAATAGAATAGAATAGAATAGAATAGAATAGAATCATTAAGGTTGGAAGAGACCTTAAGGATCATCTAGTCCAACCAACCCCCCCCACCTATTAACCACTAAACCATGTCCTTCAGTACTGCATCTAACCTTTCCTTAAATACCCGCAGGGACGGTGACTCCACCACCTCCCTGGGTAACCCATTCCAATGCCCAACCACCCTTTCAGTGAAGAAATTTCTCCTCATCTCCAACCTGAACCTCCCCTGGTGCAACTTGCAGCCGTTCCCCTTGTCCTGTCACTAGTTATCTGCGAGAAGAGGCCGACCCCCAGCTCACCACAACTTCCTTTCAGGTAGTTGTAGAGAGCAACAAGGTCTCCCCTGAGCCTCCTCTTCTCCAGGGGAGACCTTGTAGCTAGCAAGAGAAACTGGAGGTAAGAAGAAATCATTCTTTGACTGGTTAAGTAGCAATAGAAGACCCAAAGGAAAGTTAGACATTTATTCAGTGCAAAGGAATAGCTATCACTAAATGGTGTAAAGAAAACCGAAGAGGTAAAAGATGCTTTTGTTTCAGCGTTCCTTGTGAAGGTTACATAGACAGGTGGAAAACTCATTAGTAGCAACAATGGATAATAGTTCAACCTAGAACAGAAACAAATCATGTTTTACAGTATTTTGGTTCTCAGTTTGTCTGGTCCTTCTGATCCTGATCTCAGCATGAACTGAAGCCCTCTCAAACATTAGCAGTTTTCTTTGAGAACTTGTGGAGGATGTATAGGGTACTGCTGGAGTGGAAAGGAGCAATCTTACTGTATAACTGTATAAAGGGAGAGAAAAAGGAAGTGTAAATTTATAGACAAGTCAACTTCACTTCAAATTCTAGAAAAAATCTAAACCAAACAATCAGAAATTACTTGCAAGCACTTGGAAGATAACAAGGAAATGAGTAGCAGCAAAGATTGATTTGCCAAGAAGATATCTGGTCAAATCAGTCTAATCTTCTTTTATGAAAGAATAAGGGATCATGTATACAAAGAAGAAGCAATAATATAGATCTTGTTTTCAAGACATTTTGACATTGCCTTACACTGAATTCTTGTAAGCAAACTGGGGAGATATCTCAAAAGTGAAATTACTGTCAGGGAAGAGTGTAGAGTGGCATGTAACCAGGTAAAGTTATCATTTGTTTCCTGTCCAACTGCAAGAATAGTTCCTTTCACTCTGATTTGTTAATGACATAAATTACATGATCAAATCAAGACTATGCTTATTAAATCCATAGATGACATCAAGCTTATTGGAACTGTATGTGTGTCAGAGGACAAGACTAAAATTCAAGATGATCTTAATAAAGTAACACTCTGAAAGAAACCAGGAAGCAGGCAGAAATATTCTGCCTATTCTTAACAGAATTTTGACCAAAAGTAGTTAATAACTATAAAACTTCACTTTAAAATTGACCAGAGCCTGAAAAATATGGGGAATGAGAGAATTGCAATAGTGAGTGGGGATCAGGTGAAAATAGAAGAATGCAAATATTAAAAGGCTTAGAGACGGGGAAGGACGAAAATTCTGAAATAATCCAGAAATACTAGTTATAAACAAATGCAAGCAAAAATATTAGCAGTCTACTTTCAAAAGGAAATGGAAGCTGAAACTGATCAGACACAGTTCAAGTGTCAGCAGTGCAGTTTTAAAGCAGAGGAATGGATTAAATGACACTGTTAGGTCCTGCCACATTTCTTCCATATTTTCTATTTCATAAGTTTTATTTGTTTAAATGACATGTATTTATTTATTATACATTTCTATTGAATTTTGTGGAATGATCCATAAAGTACGTGGGAACTGATGGATCTTAGTCTACTGTGGTTTCAGTCATCTGATGCTATTTAAAAATTGTTTATTTTGACAATTTTCTGAGCATTACTTTGCCTACTTTATACTGACAGATTCTCACAGGGCAGAATGTCACTAATTGAATCTAATGAATATGGCTGGAGACTTATGGTAGACTGGAGGCAATAGATAAAACAACAGATACACACCAAGACGTCTGTGGATATTAACAGCAGGAATATGTCCATCAACACAAAATTGCATCATGGCTACAATTTGCATATGCAAATACCAGGAGATTTGGAGAGTTGAAATAATAACAGCAAGCATGCACGCTAGGGGAGAATGATCTTATGGCTTTATGGACAACTTGCTTATATGGCAAGAGAGGCAGAAAACATAATAAGGTAGAAAATGTGTAGCAACTTGGAATGCTAAGAAGCATTTGATGGGAACTATTATATCAGATTTATTTTGGATCCCTCACTGAAAGAGTTGTGTATGACTTGTACACTGATAAAATTGTCCTAAAATGGGATTAAGGGACTGTTGCTATATGATCCCTAAGACATATGTTACAAGAAAAGAGAGTAAATAGACAGATTTCCTTCTGATGATATTTTGGAGTGAGAAGAACTTGCTGTTACCCAATTCTGTTTAGACTTCCACAGGGGTAGGAAATAACTAATATTGGTTAATTTTTAGTTATCAACCTCAATGTTTCTACTTACAGATTGATTTTTTAGCTTGGTGGCTAAATGTATCATTATGAAGGCATCAGGAAGAGATCATGACCGGAAGGGATCATTAAAATCTTCTTGTGTTGGGAGCTTTGCTATTTCTTGAGTTGACTTTCCTCTGCTGATAGATGAGAAAAGAGCTGGAGATGCCATGGCTATGTCTATACAGCTAAACGAGAAAGGCACAAGGACTAAACCCTGCTCTGCGTGTCATGGAAGGGAATGGTTTAGGCCTACAGTTTTATGATAGTCCTACAGGGCAGACAGGCTGGGTCTAAGGGATGTTCCTCAGCCATGCGTATCCTCTGGACCCACATGCATGTCACAGTCTCCCTAAACACTAAAAAACTACATAGAAGAGCTAAAAAATAACTTTTTAATGATTTTTTTTTTCTTTTAGCAGCATGAGGCTTGATGTTGCTCAGGAATGCTGGGTTTCTAATTAAGGGATTTGTGTTCACAGGAGTTTGCTTATTCTACTCTCTGTATTTGCCTTTTTCAACTAGAGAGAAAAAAAAAAGAAAAAATGTATTCGCAAAGGTGATTATTCCTCATTTCTAAGAGAAAAAAAAATCTAAATTCTTGTATGAAATGAAGTTTTTTATAACTACATCAGAGGGTTGTTTGGTTGCTTATTTGCTTTTAGAAACATGTCATTCAAGTTCTTGTTATCCTTATTGTGTGCAATACAATACTGCACAGTTTAACTGTTCAGTCTTTGGAATGAATAGACGGTGACTGTTTAAAGTTGGGAGATTATTCAGAAAATAAACAAGACTATGCACCAGACTATCCAATATCAAGAACAAACAACTAGCCTATGAAATAGCCATAGAAAAAAAATCAGTATAAAGTGAAAAAAGATTAATTTTGATAAGAATATTATACATGGAGGGCACTTCAGATTTACTGAATACAATGAAATGGGATGAGGTAGTGAAAGAGAAAGAGACCTTTCAGAGAAAAAATATGTTGTTCATAAAGATTGTTTTGCTAATAAACACGGAAATAAAACAGACCGGTCTGAGTTTTCTGTTATAAAATGTTATAAATAAGACCAGGAGAAAGAAGTTCTTTGGAAGCCTAAAATATCAGAACAGAAACATAATAAAAATGTACATTGATCACAATTTAAAAATACGAGAATGTGTTAGAGCAAGATGAAGGTAGTAAAGATATAATAACTTATGTCTTTCATTTGAAAGAATTGTGGAGTTGTTTAGTCAGAACTTTGGCAGGTAAACAAGAAATCCTGCAAAATTGTCAGCATTCCTGGTCTGCTTCTGTCCATCTCCTCTCTGCTGTTTTATACTGCAGGTACAACGTCCTCAGGGCGGTGAGCATCTTTTTGTTCATATTTCTACTGTGCACCATTACTTCTTTGCATCAGTATCTTATAAATAAAATACGTATGGTAATATAATCAAAGGTGGGTATTGCTAAAGTCACAGATGCTCAAGGCAGTCCTGCAGTGAATGCTTAAGTCAATCTTTTATCTTAAAGAGAAGACAAAAACTTTTAAACTAAAACGGAGTGTTTTCCTAAGTAGCAGAATGGATTGCCCTGAATGCCTGAATCCTGTGTACCCCTACTACGGATAATAAATATGACTCACTGAGCCTCTTCGGTGTACCTGCAATGCAAGTAATAATGAGAAAAGCAGTGTGAATGTAACAAGTTCTCAGAATGCCAACTTCATATTTGTCAGATAATACCATGGGAGAACAGCTCATTGAATTTTGATACACTGCAGTCCCATACGAATCCTATTCCTGATTCTGGACAGGCAAAAATGATAGTGTTTGGTCCCTACACACTGCTTCCCCATAAATAAGGTTGGAATTTTCACAGTTCCTTCGTGGCTCACGCTCAATATTAAATTGACATAATGTGCTAAAACCACTTCCCAGGACAAAGCACACAATGCTCAGACTTGCTAGTCTTAAGGTTTTTCCCTTTCCTTAAATCAAAACTCGAGCCTGTTTTACAGGAGCTGGAGTGCACCTGTTATTTTTAAAGCACTGCGCTGAGGACAGAAGATACCGAGCAGAGAACCAAAAGGGTCAGACAGGTTCTGCAGCAGCAAACATATTTTTGTGTCCATGTTTCAGACAGACTCCAGACATCAGCTATCTGTAAGATTAACTCCAGACACTGAAGAGCTCCTAAGCCTGTGATTTGTCTGTAGGAAAGATGCTGGGAATTGTGATAAGAGGTGGGGATTAAGCAGCATTTCAGGAATGTTTAATATGATAAAGAATAGGCTTGAGTTCAAAAGTAGGCAACTGCTTCAGAGGAACTCAAGTTCTTTGAGACCACTTCTGAGGAAAGAGATGAGGGCAAAACAGAGACATAATTTAATCTGATTTCAGTAAAAGAGTTGGTATTTCAATAGATAAAAGATTACAGCCCCCTTCCCCTGTGTTAATATTTTTGTGTAAGAGATATTTGATAATAGGACTCTAAAAATCTAAAGAGAAAGAAAATTGACATTTTAGGAGGCTATAAGGAGGTTCACAAGGAAGAATTGAAAAGGTGAGCAGTGGTACATGCAGAGAGTCCAATGCTAGTCAGTCTTCCAGATTTTACATGCAGATACTGTAAGCATTTTCTTAGGAAGGAAGATAATACACAGCAGTGATACGAGTGGCACCTCCACACGCCATCCTCTCTGAAGTCTGAAGGACTAACTGAGGCTTCTAGTGCCATAGGGGATGGCCATGGCCCTGTGTGTACCCAGTCCACCAATGCCTTCCCTGGGCTTACCTTCCTAACTGGTGGAGGACCATCCAACAGTGGAGTTAAAAGGAGAGGGGAAGCAGGTTGAGGGAGCTGATTCTCCCCCTCTACTCCGCTTTCATGAGACCCCCCCCCTGCAGTACTGCGTCCAGCTCTGGGGTCCTCAGTACAGGAAAGACATGGAGCTGCTGGAGCAAGTCCAGAGGAGGGCCACAAAGTTGATCAGAGGGCTGGAGCACCTCTCCTATGAGGACAGGTTGAGAGAGCTGGGGTTGTTCAGCCTGGAGAAGAGAAGGCTCTGGGGAGACTTAGTTGTAGCCTTCCAGTACATAAAGGGAGATTACAGGAAAGATGGTGAGGGGCTGTTTAGAAGGGCATAGAGTAATAGGACAAGGGGTAATGGGTTGGACCAGCTCCACCTGGTCTAGTGAAGGGTGTCCCTGCCCATGGTAGGGTGGTTGGAGCTACATGACCTTTGAGGTCCCTTCCAACCCAAACCATTCTATGACTATGATTCTATGAAGAGGAGGAGATGCATCTTAAATATTTTGTCTTTATCCTTGAGGCTGCAAAATTAATTTTTGCCTATACTAGTGAGAAGTGTTAAACCACCTGTAGTTTTGCTTATGCTCTGCTCTGACCAGAATGTCACTGAGCTATACAGTACCAAGGCCAGGATAACAACATCTGGAGAAAGCCAGGATATACTTGCTGAGATTCCACAGCGCAGTGGGGTTGACGTCCTAATGCAAACCCTGGTTTAGTGGTAACGTGGTCTCAGGCTCAGAACTCATACCCCCGTATCATGATACATAACGATCTGAGAAATGCGACACCAGTTCTGAATATCTCTTTCTGAGTTGGAGACAAAAACCTAAGCTAGATGGCATTTAACATAAGGTTAAGAAACCTAAATTTAAATGTCCCCCATGTAAGGATTTACAGTTCTCTAAACTGTCCAGTTGGTATGGTCAGTGGGAGTCTTGATTCAGTTGTCTGTACATATGCATATAATACCTATCAGTTGAAACACACTTAAGGGTATCAGCTGGCCTCCGTGTTTTACTCCATAATGACAGATGTCTTCCATAGATCATGTGTCATAGCTGCCAGGATTGTACAGATGTTTGTAAGCCTCTGTGGAGGGTTAAATACCACTAGGAACATATGTTTAGGCAGTTGTTTTGCATCTCTAGTCAATACAATCAATGAAGTTTAGAAAGTGATTCATATATTGATGGTTGTTGGAGCTTACATGTAGACTCCAACGCTGTAGAAGTCTGAAGTCAATTGTCTGTACCTGGCATTGAATCTCATCCTTATATGAGATTAATTATATGAGTTATATGAGATTAATTTCTTCCAAGGAGATGAGAATTTATATCTCTTCTCAGCTTTGGCACTGACCTAGATCAGCAATATCAAGAATGTAAATATGGCTGTACTTGAGAAAAAGTCTTCTAACAAAAGCTCTTTAGCATGTGCAAAAAGTAAGTATGTGTATATGACCCTCTGAAGCTGATGTTTAAGAGCTGGCCTGATTAAAGTTACAGTCCATCAGGTGCTCCATCTGGAACAGGTATGTTATACAATAATAACTCCAAATTCAAGAGAATGACGAGAGGGTATCTAGACAGTCTGGGAGTTTCCTAATAGGTTTATTGTACTCTTATGAAGCATGCAAAATATTATTATGTAAGTTTTAAAACTAATTATTTCATTGAATCTTGTTCTATTCAAGCCTTTTTGGATGTACTGTCATGAGAATCTACTCTTTGCCTTATAATAGATTACTATAAAGACACATACTCATTATTTTACATTTAAAATTCACTGCTTTACAGAACTCTTCTTGCCAATGCTACAGAGGGGTTACTGTGGGAGACCCTGTCCCTTTGCATAGCGTACATTACTACAGACTGTGTTGCTTCCTGTAAGTGTTTTGGACACATTCAGTGATCCTTCACAAATCTGTTGTGATATATCGAGAACTTCATGGAATTACTCTTTTCCAAAATAACTTTTTGGTTTTTTTCATAGGTTAGGATAAAAACAGAGAATGGAAATTAGTCTGGTGCAATGCTGCAACAGAAGGAGCAACTCTAGAAAGAACTGGAACAGCTGAATACGTGGGAGGCACTTAAGGGTAAAGCAAATAATAAGACTGAGTATTTAAAGTGAATAAAACAGAAGAGAAATTATGAAGAAGGCCAGCTTACTGTTGCCAATGGATAATATGCTAAAAAACATCTGTAAATGATGGCAAAAGACAGTAAAAGAAAAAAAAAAAGAGCGGCTCATGTGTCAGCTTCCTGAAGGCTCAAGTCTGGAATACAAATCATCAAACCATCTCTGGCTAGACAATAAAGCACTACTAATTAAATCCAGTTTTAAGTGACCCTACAGACAACACTCAACAACAACACTCCCATTTAAGTTAATCAGTGTTGACCAAATAATCATGTGTCCCTGGGGCTTCAGAGCGAGTGTGCTGTGTGCCTAGGTCCAGCCTCACCTGACCCGTTTGCAGAACAGGAGTTCCTCAGAATTGTGCTTAAACAAATTCTTGAGTCTGTTTTGTCATTTACTTTCTTTGGTTCAAAATGTTTTACCCCAGGTTTGCAAAGATACGCAATGTTCATGCCTATCTGTGTGGTTCACTCCTGTCTGTGTGGTTCACATGCTGTCATCTCATGTGCCCAACAAATGCCTGAAAATAAGATAGTGGGAGCGTATACAAAGAGAGGTTGAGGCAGGTATTTGGAGGGACTGCAAGGGATTAATTATGAACAAGAAAAAAAAGGGGTGTACAATAGAAACTCATGCCTGAGCCCTGTGTTTGCCCCCGTAAGAAGATAACGCCGTTTCTGCTGGAGCTCCCATGTCTGTCTTGGTGGGGAGGTGGTTCAGGCAGTCAGCACAACAGTTAGTACCTCCTCAGGTGAAAATGTGGCCTGAAAGCTTGATCTGAACTAATGATTCCCCTGACAGGTTCTTTTAATCATCATTAGGAAAGTACCTCTTTTCTTCCAAAATGCTGTTTTTACAGCCTTAGGAGAGAGTTGTTTTGCTTACAAAACATTCAGTGAACACTCTCTGACAGTTCCAAAACAAAACAAGCTTGGAAAAAAATTGCTAACCTGTATCACCATCAATTTTAAAAACCAATACATTTTTTCCTGGTCTCCAGCTCAAGTGCATTTATCCCGCTGAGAGATTACTTTTATTTTTCAGCTGTGACTCACTGAATGTATGACAGAGTCTTGTTTCAACAAATTTATTGAGGCTGAAGAAGATGTTAAAAACAGACAGGCACCTGGAAATGCCAAAAGTGGGAAAAAGAGCAAATACAATTTATTTCAAGGGGAGCCATGGCATAGTCCCTGCTTCCCTCTGTGTATAAAACAAAGATAATCATCCTACTGCACTACTTCCCCTCTCTTAAACTTTCATATGAGCTCTGAGGATAAAGTTTATTTATCAGTCTGGTAATAACATTAATATCCTTGAAAATAATTTTTGAGAATACTGGCAGGAGATTACATTAGCTTTGTGATACACTGATGAAGCTATTAACTTTCCGTAGCCATATTCCTTAACTGTAACATTTGCATATGGATTAATTAATTTGGGGGGGGGGAGAGAGTCTGCATCTAACCAGAGAGGAAATTTATAGGTTTTAATTTCCTGACATCAGTGTCGCTAGCTATTGTGATAAAATTTTTGGAAGATATACAGGGAGTGCCCTTTGAAACACAATTAGTGGAGCCTGCCCTCTGAAGGGTATGCCTTGTGAATGTTTTACCTGACTACTTTAATGTCGGATCCAGATACACAATAGATGGAATTGGCAATTCTGTGGTGGCCAGAAGTTATGATACAGCAAAGCCCTTAAGTATGTGAGTAATCCAGTCTTTCTATAATAATGTGTTTAAGTACATATTTAATTCTTATTGTTTTCCGTGGGATTTAGCCACATGCTTAAATTTAAGCACATATTTATATGCTTTGCTGAACCAGAGATGCATTGTATGAAATGGCCAAATCTCTTTATTCGTGGGAATGGACGATGCTCAAGATCTTAACATTTGGTCTCTTAGTAAAACATCTGTCCCTTACCTGTTTATGCATATGCCTGCATTGCAACCTCCTACTTGTACAGCTATTAGAAACAGGCATGTGATGAGGTGCAATCTTTGGCCAAGGCAACAAACCCCCTTAATGTAGTTGTAGTTATATTGACAATTTTTTATTTTTATTATTTTTTTTTCCCCCAGGTAGCTTATTTCAGTAGCAGAACGTGGAATAAAGCATCCAGCATTCAGGTTTGCCAATATGGCTTAGAATAGAGTAGAATAGAAACATTAAGGTTGGAAGAGACCTCAAGGATCACCTAGTCCAACCGCCCCCCCTCCCCCACCTATTAACCACTAAACCATGTGCTTCAGTGCTGTGTCTAACCTTTCCTTAAATACCCGCAGGGACGGTGACTCCACGTTAGAAGGGTTTTGTAGATGTCATGTGCCCAGGTCTTTATGATCAATAAAGTACTTTTAAGTGGGGAATTAGCTTCCATAGTTTCAGGTTTTAAAATGTGTTGGGAGACAACGGAGCAGCTAACTAAGGGAGAGAAGGATATTCCAGGTTATAAAATATTAAATAAAAGCTCAATGTTCCCAAAAATTGTGACGCTGGTCCTCTGTGCAGATATAATTCTGGATGAACTTTGGGAGATCGGGAAAGCTATTTGGTACAACTAAGTGATCAAGAAAAATTAAGGATGATTTTGAATATCAACCTGGTGAGGGAACAGTATATAAACTATATGTTTACTGTATAGTATAAGTATTAAGTGGGAGAAGAATTGCTGCTCTCTCTTTATACTTAACAAAGGAACAAACCTGAAAGTCATTACTGAGTTCACTAGAGAAATGTAATTTGAATAATAACTGGATAATCATCTCAGTGAGCTCGATGTGTCCACTAGTTAGGCACCTGTCCCTAACTGACTATCTACAATTCCTCTGAAGTCAGTAATGGGTGCAATGAGAGAACCTTTCCTGAAAATGAGTCATCCTGTGGCAGACAACTCTTGAGAGGTGGGGTGAATAGTCATATGAAAATGCCAGTCTCTCTTGGTTGAACACAGAGCAAGTAGTACTTGCTCTAACCTGAAGCCTAGCTTTTAGAAATATCCATGCCCATCCCATTAATTTTTAGTATATTTTAGAGTCTTTGAGATCTGGGTGTTCAAAATCCCCTAACGAGGCAAAATCTCAGCAGGTGAGCCGTGTGGGGAGTTGATACCAGAGCTTCATAAAGGTGATCTTCAGTCTTGCATGATATATGGAATAAGTCTGGGATGTCCTGTGGGATGCACTTGCCACATGCTACTGATACAACCAATAGCCCCAAAATAATGGAAAGGAAAATGTTCTGGCCTTTTTTGAATCTGGCTAAAGGTATATTCTAGGAATTAACTTCAGGGCAAAAGGATTTATAGAAATAAGGTATTTACTCTAGATACATTTTGCATTGGAGGCATATTATCCTGGTTATATTGAAATATTAATACGCCTGATAAATGCTTTAAGTTAGCTAGATGCTACTGACATAGCCAGGAGCACTTTGTGCTGGTGTTCGTATTTGTGCCATAAAGTCAGGATCACTGCCATAAGATAATTTCATTGAAAAATCTTGTTACATGGAAAAAAATGGTATCTGAACCTTTGGATTTATCGCTATTTTTATTGGTTTTATAGGCAAGAATTCTATATAAGCTATTCTTCCTCTGCTGGTATCACAGAGAAATTTAAAAAGGATCTGTAGACAGAAGAAAGGAATCCTAGTTTGGACTACATTATATACAGGAAATAAAGCCATGTTCCTAAAATATCGCTATTCTTGTTCCAGCATCAGAGTTACTTTCTGTGAAAGTCTTCTTATTTTTGAGATCACTGCATCCTGTGATCCCACATTAATTAATGTTGCATCAAAGAAGGACCAGAATAGAAAGGAAGAAGTTTGGGGTTATTTTGGATGCAATGAAAGATGATATTCTGGAAATTACCTTCACAGGAAAGGGATTTCTAGATATAAGGGGTTATTATGTACCTATACTTTACATTGAAGGCATATTTTCCAGGAACCTTGCCTAGTTATACTAAATATTTATTAATAGCCTTGATAAATTCTTTCTGTCAGCTAGGTTTTATTTCCTTGCTGCTGTATCACAGCCTCTAGCAGGAAAAACTCAAAACTCAGCCAAGTGCTGAGCACCCTTCTCTCTGGCTTGGGTCAGGGCCCTGATTCTGGTTGCACCAATGAATCGTTCATGGAAGGGAGGTGGACAGTGACTTTGATAGAGTTGTTTGAAATTCCCTCTCGTGCCAGTGGAAGAGGAATGAGGCCTGGGTGTTACGTCTGTACCCCGAGGAAGGGTGGTCTCCAGATGGCTGTGCAGATGGTACGTTACACCTGCCACTAGCATCCTGTCCACATAGCTGCCTGATGGGCTTTCTGCGGGGTGCTGGCAGACAGCCTGTCTGGGTGTGCTGCAAAGTGTGATTTGATTTGAACAGGCTGAAAACATGGAGACAAACTTTTTCAGGGATGTGAGGTTTGACAGAACCCTGAATAGGTGCTCATTTTCTCTGTGCAGCCTTCACTGTAGTCATGAAGCTGTCCTTGATAACTGTCTTTGGGGGCAAGTGCCAGTATCTCCAGAGGACTTCTCTCAGCTCAGCATGTACAGCGTAGACGTATCAATTTAGAGTTTGGCCTATTTTTTGTAGTCAGAAGTATTTTGATACAAGTCTCTCCAAGTTGTTACTCTTAGTAGTCATGATTTTTTATATTAATTTGGGAATGCATGCTCCCATAATGACTTGGACACTAATACTGGTTTTTCTCGTTAATGATCTGTATTTGGATCTGGTTAGGAGAAGAGAATTTTAGAACAATGTCAATGCAGTGCACTATAAACTTTGCTTAAGAAAGACAAAAAAAAGGTGTTTAAAGAATACAGTCACCCAGTTGTTGGTTTTTTGTTATTTGGTTGTTTTTTTGTTTTTTTTTTTTTTAAAGAGATTTCAGAAGACTTTCTTTGCTGTGCTTTTTGTTGTGCTTTTTTTTTTTTCAGAGAGGTACTTTTTCATCATAGGAATGGGAATGATAAAAGAATGATTGGAACTGTTTTTCTGACAATCAAAAGGTAGTTATGACAATATGATTCAGACAGCTGCATCATATTCAAATGCCATTTAAGCAACACTATTAAGTCAGTTTTTATAATAGCTCAAGGGGGTAGGTTATCATGGAATAATTCAATCACTAAGAATAGGGCTCTTAACTCTTGTAAGAGCAAATCTCTAATATTGATCTTCAGAACAAGAGGCAAACAACCAAAAGACAGAGCAATCTTCATACAGCACAGAATATTTCCTGGGCTGCCTCATAGACCTTTCAAGGTACAACATAAATGTTTATATCTGAAGGAACAGCTCATATTGAGTCAGACTTATAGCTGAAATCAATAGAAATCTTCTTTGTGTAGATTTTTAATGAGTAGTGCGTTTGGTCCATGTCAAATAGTGCTGTATATTTTAACAGAGGCTTGGAAGTCAGGACATCTGAATTCTGGTGCTGCTTAGATTTCTGGCTCCTCAGATGGTACTTATATATATGTCATGCACAATTTTCTGATCTGTGAGAGCTGATTAGACCTGGGAGTCCAAGAGCTTGAGCACCTTTCAGAGTTCTGCAGTACATTCTGTCTCCATTTATCGTGCTAACTTTGGGTGCTTGGGTGAATAGTTCTCTATTCACTGAGGATGAGTGCTGTTTTCCCTTTGCACTGCTAAAAAGGGCAACTAAAAAGTTGCTTAAATACAGGCACCAGTGCCATTTGTGAGACTCTGAGATATCCCAGACAGCTGCATCCATATGGCCGAGGAGGCCTACGGAAGACCATGTGCTTCTGGAACAACAAGAAGAGACCAGGCAAGATTTCTTGGGCTATGTCAAACAACATGAATCCTTATGTTAGGAAAGATGAATCAAGGCCTGAATAAGTGACTGAATGGGTTTATAGTTGGCCGAACATTCATTATGTAGCCTGAATTAGTAGTCCAAATTCCTGAAGAAAGGGCAATACCTTACACTATGATTCATTCCACCTCTTTTAGCTCTGTTACAGGACAAGATGAATCTCCTTCTGGAGCAGTCTGTGTCTCTCAAAGAGCACTGACAGTCAGCATTGTTCTGGTATCTGGACAACGGGGGCTGAAGTCACTTGCCCACACATATACCGACATTTGAGAGGCACAAGTGTGCCCCCTTTGCCTTCAGCTATCACTCTAGTAGTGCACAAATCTCTTCTACCTCCTGTGACATTTCTGCCAGCTTCATGCAGAAGTCGTTGATGCTCTAGGACCCTTCATATGTTACTAGATGACTATGCATGGACAACTGTATCTACGTTGTGATGTTTGGGGAGTTATATCGTCTGCTTTCTGATTTAAAGGGCTTACTATAAAAAGTCTCATTTTCAGAGGATTAGCACCGGAAATCAAGGGGAGAAAAAAGATATTCAGCAGATTGGAAAGCCATAGTGTTTTGTTTAGGTTTAAGTGCTTAAATCTCTGCATGTCTGGTGAAAAGTGAGAGGATTGTTTATGGTGATAACCCTGAAAATGTGTACAATTTGTATAGTTTAACATTCCCAGAGGAAAATTCCCGGTTCTTCTGGAATTGCTTTCTACGCCAAGAAATACTTTAACAGGGTATTTTGTCAGTCTAAATTGTCATCACAGTACTGATAGCAGAAACTAATTAATTAATTGAGATAATTAAAGGTGCACTTGGGCTATAAATGAACATTTTCATGAATGTAGAAGTGTGTTATTTATTTAGGGACTAAATTTTCTGCTGCATGACCAGTCTGAAACAGAGAAGAGAGAACAAACAGTGGGAAAGAAAGGATGGCAGCATTAACATACCTTTTACAGGTTCAGTGAGATTTCTCTGGGAAAGCATCAATGATAGTTATGAGCTCTGTTTCAGAACCACTCTGGATTTTTTGTTTCTTTGGGTTTATTTTCTTTTTCAGTTTAAAAGATCGTACTAAAGGTAGGCCTCCATTTGCTTTGCATTTCCATCTAGTCTTAGTTAAGCATTGAAACAGGGTGGGTAATTAGCAGAGCTGGGTGATGTGCCAGTCTTTGACTTCACAGAGTAACCTTGCAGACATTTTCTGTTGAACTCTGTTCTCCTTGCCCTGGCTTGCTCTAACCATATGTTCTATGATGAACAGTAACAGCAGTGGGACCCTGACACACAGTTACTGCAGATGGCTTAAGACTTTGCTGACATCCCTGTCCACTCCATCTCTGTGCCAGGGATTTCTCTTCGAACACATGCTGGTGCTTTAGCCGCTATAGATAAACTCATCATTTTAGCATGGATTCTTGAACTTCCAGTGAAAGACTGGAATAAAGTAAATCTCACTTGTATCTTCCAGAAAGGCAAAAAGAATGACCCAGGAAACTACAGGTTAGTCTGCCTCACCTAGGTCTCTGGGAGGGTGATGGACCAAATAATTCTGGAAACAATATAGAATAGAATAGAATAGAATAGAATAGAATAGAATAGAATAGAATAGAATAGAATAGAATAGAATAGAATAGAATAGAATAGGAGTAAGAGTGGAATGGAGTGGAGTGTGGAATGGAATGGAATGGAATGGAATGGAATGGAATATTTCAGTTGGAAGGGACTTACACCTAGTCTAATTAGCCGACCAAAAGTTAAATCATGTTGTTAAGGGCATTGTCAAATATGTTTTAAACTCTGACAGGCTTGGGGCATTGACCACCTCTAGAAAGCCTGTTTCAGTGTTTGACCACCCTCTTGGTAAAGAAATGCTTCCTAATGCCAAGTTTGAACCTCCCCTGGTGCAGCTTTGAACCATTCCCACGTGTCCTATCACTGTATTCCAGTAAGAAGAGATTAGCACCTCCCTCTCCACTTCCCATCCACAGGAAGCTGTAGAGATTTCCAAAAGCATGGAGGACAAGAAGGTGATTTGGAGTAGTCAACATGTATTTATGATGAGGAAATAATTTCTGAGCAACCTGACTGCCTTCTGTTATGCGATGACTAGCTGGATGGATGAGGGGAGAGTATCAGCCACAACATCCTCATTGAAAAGCTGATAAAGAACAGACTGAATAAGCAAGCAGTGAGTTGGACTGAAAAGCAGCTGATCCATTGGGTTTAAAGTGTTATGACCAGTTGCACAAAGTCCACCTGGAGGCCAGACACTAGTTGTGTATCTAAGGCTAGATACTCGTGCCAGTACTGTTTAACATCTTCATTAATGACCTAGATGATAGGAAAGCGCACTCTCAGCAGGCTTGCAAATGACACAAAACTGGAAAGAGTGTGTGATACACCAGGTAGTCGCGCTGCCTTTAAGAGGACCTGAACAGGCTGGAGAATTTGGCTTAAAAGAACATCATGAAATTCAATAATGGGAGATGTCAAGTCTGGCACCTGGGTAGGAATAATCCCAGGCACCAACAGGTTAGCGCTGACCAAGTGGAAAGCAGTTTTATTGAGGAGGACCTGGGCATCCTGGTGGACAAGTTGACAATGAGCCAGCAATGTGCCCTCATGGCTAAGAAAGTTCACAGCCTCCTGGGCTGCATTAGGAAGAGTGTTGGCAGAACATTGGGTAAAATGATAAATCCTTCAGATTATGAGTTAGAGTCTTCAGATTCATTTTGATCAAGCAGTGCCAGGCTTTATAACCAGTTACATGTGCTTTGTGCTTTCATCATTTCATTAATTTCCACCAATCAGCTTAGTTCTGAGGTCAGTGTGCAGCCGTGAGGACAAAGGTATTTAGAAGAACTCAACATAATCAGGTTCTCCTAGAAACACAAAACTGTTTTAGTGGTACAAATTATTGGTAGTAACAAATTTGTTCTTAATCATTGTACAGGAGAAAATAAAGGTTGTACTATGAGATGTAGCATTAGTATCCATAAGAATAAATGAAGATTTAGGTACTGAACTGCATATATCTGAGTAATATTTGCAATTATAATTAGCATTTTTCCAATTGTTAATTTAAAGAGAACATGCTAATGAGGTCTGACTTATCACAAATATTTTCCTCTGTCTCTTGTGTTAAATTTCTGTGCATATGGTATGTAGCTTGCTTAAGTAACAAAATTAAGCAAGTATTTAGGACATTCTCATTCACTGAGGTTTTATTCAGGAATTTTCCCATCAGAAATCTTAAGCTTAACCTTTGAAGGAACAGAAATATAACATGCAACCTACAAACCAGTTTTAATTCTTAATACTCAACAGCAAAATGAATAATTAGCAACTTATCTACAGTTACTACAGAAATTATACTGAAAGTAAACAGAAAATCTGGATTTTTTAAAAAAGCAAATTTGTAAGCAGGAAGAAAGGAGAGCAGATGTATCCTCTGCCAAGGATGCCGTTGGCCAAGAAGGCCAACGGCATCCTGGCCTGTATCAGGAATAGTGTAGCCAGCAGGAGCAGGGAGGTGATCGTCCCCCTGTACTCAGCCCTGCTGAGGCCGCACCTCGAGTACTGTGTCCAGTTTTGGGCCCCTCACCACAAGAAAGACATCGAAGCCCTGGAGCGTGTCCAGAGAAGGGCAACGAAACTGGTGAAGGGGCTGGAGCACAGGTCTTATGAGGAGCAGCTGAAGGAACTGGGACTGTTTAGTCTGGAGAAGAGGA
>VWZZ01002387.1:57386-91274 GCA_013399095.1 Psophia crepitans | reverse complement strand
ACTTAGGGACATGGTTTAGTGGGTAATAGGTGGTGGGGGGATGGTTGGACTAGATGATCCTTGAGGTCACTTCCAACCTTAATGATTCTATTCTATTCTATTCTATTCTATTCTATTCTATTCTATTCTATTCTATTCTATTCTCTTTCTGTATCTTCCTCTGTCTGCAACCCTGTAATATCAGTCATCTCCCAGAGAGTAGATGGAACCTTGTTCTTTCTCTGCCTCCTCTTTACATTGCAATATAACAGGTGGGAGATGAACTTAATTTCACTTAATTTAGAAGTTTACAGTATCCACATCATATTTGACTTGGCCTTATAACCTGTCTCAGTAATCATGTGACAAAAAATAGGCATTTATTGGATATGATTCACCTCACCTTAAGGTAGATACCTCAGATAAGTCAGAGGACTTTTACTCTAAACGTGCATTTTTCTCTCAGTTGACCACTGATACATGGATGTGAAAATTGTTGATATCTAAAAGTAGGTAGGATGAATCCCGGATCTTAGGACTTGATTCAGTTGTACAACCAAGGTGCCAAGTGGCATTGAGATGCTGTAGGCTTTGCAACTTCAACTCTCTTCTCAAAAATGGTGTTGTGTTCTATGTCGTATTTGGTATTCTCTTGTGGATATGTCTGTAAATTGAAAAGGTCAGTAGGAACCTATATTTATGCTATTGAATGGAATTCTAGGAGTCTAACTGTCCGCACAAGAGTATTTCTGCTCATGGACAGGTTTTTAAAGTTAGTTACCTTTCAGACAGAGTTTGAACATCATGTAACTTTGTGTATTTAAAATTTATTAGGCACCTGCAGAATTGGGTGCCCTGTAACCATCTCTCTGTAACCCTGCTGAGAACTAGTAGTTATTTCTATCAGTGAAGGTTATTGCATCGATAGAGAAGAAGCATGGCAGCAACTTTTACGTGAAAGAAATGCTTTCTTTTTCCTGTTGAACACAGCTTTGAGATTGAGGGGAAAAAAAAAAAAGGAAAAAAACCCAAAACACCTGGAAGGGGAGAACAATCTTTCTTTCAGAATTAGAGATGTTGAGATGCATTTGGCTTTTAGTACATGCAAACAGACTGCAGTCTGATGTTTAAGACACGTTGTTTCGAAGAAAAGCACCTGTACAAGTTATATACTGAATTGATAAAGACAGTTGTGATACTGCTAATTTTCAGGGTGTGACTCTGCTGCCAAAACGGAGGTGTGAGTCCCCATAAAAAATTCGGGAAGCTCCATAAATAGCACTCCCGGCGTGAAGGTGCTGCTGACAGAACAGGAGTTGGAATGACAACCGTGCAAAGTGCACCGTGGATACCCCAGAGGCTTCGCAGAAAACTGAAACCGTATGTTTGCTGCTCAGGTGACTGGGAAAAGGGACCGGCTTCAAGCTGCAGGGATGTGTTTGATAAACTGATTAAACTGTGCGGATTTGGGCGTGGGTGGGGAGACTTCTAAATAAGCTAAATGCTCTGAAAATGCAGGATGCTTGCATCTCTGCCCAGGGCTCTGGTGTCACATAGTCCTGCAGGTTTGCAGCTGCCTTTACAGGTGCTGAGTACAGTTCCCCAGGACAGATTCATTTGCATCCTTGGAAATAAAACCTTAAGAGCACTCAGACACTGTTCTTTAAACATCTCGGCAGCTGATAGAAAGTACAACTTTCGTCTGACTCATATAATTTTTACTGTGATCTCCACTAAGGAAAGCAATCTGCTTCTTTTGGGAATCTCTTCCAAAAAAAAGAGGTCTCAGTATGACTTGACAGCGTGACAGCTTTCTAATCTGATGTTTTAAACCTGGGATATTTTTGTGAGTCACGGGCGGTGACAAAGCAGGATGCCTTTTGCACTTAAACTTGGCAAATCAACATCAACTGCAAAGCAGAGATTACAGAGCTTGAGTGAGGATATTCTAGAGGGGTTTTTTAGCTGAGGTCTATTTCAGACAGCATTTTAGACAGCAGTTGTCAGTCTGGACGCTCGCTCGTGTGCACCACTGCAAGGAGTCTAGATGCTTGGTATAGTACAACCTGAAAGAAATACTGATGTGTAACAGGGGTAAAATCTATGCTAAAAACAGGATTGAGGTAAATTATGGTGGATAATAGTAGATTATGTGAAAGAGCATGGATTAGCAGATATGTCAGTGATGAATGGAATTAAAATGCTTGTAAACTAATTTATATAGCACAGCTGCTGAACACAGCACCTGTTCAAAGTGGCTGTGAGACACTAATACATGTACTAAGTGCACAACTTTTGTCTGGTGAGTTTTCTGTATACTCTGAACAAGTGGCCAATGGGTTTGAAGTAAATTACGGGTCCTGTGCATAGATATGCATGTTTACTCTGATTATGAAAAGCATAAAAATAGTGAATATTTCTTTTAGTCTTAATGAATATTTTCACTCGGTTCCCTAAAACAAACAAATAGTAGGACACAGAATTACTGTGAAACATTAGATAATATTGACAGTTTAGTCTGTGTCAGGAAAAACAATAGTAGAGGCAGATACAAGGCTCTTCTATGGGACATGTTAGACAGGACGCTTATGTATTATGCAGCGAGGCTACTTCTTCATAACTGAGTCCAACAATTGTGTGCACCCTGGACTGATCTGACTCCTGTAACAGTGACACAAGGATTTCCTTTCCTCCTTCTTTCGTCCACTTTGGTGCTTTGGTTTCTATAAAAAGAAAATTCAGGAAAACAGGTCAGGTCTGATCGGAAAAATATACTGCAACAGCACTAGCAGAACTGTCCTGTGCAAGAGCTTCTCCCTCTCTGCTCACTAGAGAGAAAGCCTGGCTTCCCATCTTTGATATAGAAGGTAACGCCGAAAGTCAGGCTGTATGACTAAGTCCACAAGCACAGTTTTGCCTGAGAGTTGAACAGTCCCAAGGAAGACGATGGAACTACAGTGGTGTAAGGAAAGGAGAAGAGATCTAAATATTCTACCTGTAAGAATGCACAAGGTTTTTTTGGGCTCAAGTTTTATACACTATCCCGTTAACAAAAAGCCAAGGTGTAAATATTAAACAATAATTTAAAAAAACATATCTGCTGTTAACAGAGCAAATAGGCCCTGCAAGTTGGAAAAATAAAAACAAGTTTTTTGTAACACCGTTTTTCAAATTTTACTTCTAAGAGTAAAAATAAACTCTATTGGTGCTATTCATTTCAGCTTCACATAATTTTTATTCCTTCACTGGTATGGTCAAAAGTTGTGTTGGTGGAGCTGATATGGCTGAGAAGAATATTGGCATACTGTTTGACAGCCCTGCTGACAAATGCAATTATTCTACATTATGGGGACAAAATATGTCAGTAGGTGTTATGTTGATTGCAGATGGCTTTACCAAAGAAATATATGAAGTTTACAAGCAGTTCTCCAGCCTTCTATAACTCTGCTCTATTAAAAAATGTTTCTCTGTGTTAAAATACTAGCAGGTGTTTTTTTCAATAACCTTTGCACATAGGTTTCCAGCCATGTTTTGAAGAGATCACAGAAACAGAGAACCATAGAATAATTTGGGTTGGAAGGGACCTTAACGATCATCTTGTTCCAAACTCCTGCCATGGGCAGGGACACCCTCCACTAGACCAGGTTGCCCAAAGCCCCATCCAACCTGGCCTTGACAGTTCCAGAGATGGGGCTGCCACAATCTCTCTGAGCACTCTTTTCCAGTGCCTCACCACTCTAATAATTTTGTTGGGTTTGCATGGCAAGGCATTGAGGGGGCTACAGGGGTGGCTTTTGTAAGAAGCAGCTAGAAGCTTCCCCCGTGCCTGACAGAGCCAATGCCACTCAGCTCCAAGATGGACCAGCTGCTGGTCAAGGCTGAGCCCATCAGTGACGGTGGTAGTGCCTCTGGGGTAACATATCTGGGAAGGGGGAAGAAAAAATAAAATACCCACCAGGAGCAATTGCAGCCAGAGAGAGGAGTGAGGAGATGAGTGAGGAACAACTCTGCAGACACCCAGGTCAGTGCAGAAGGAGGGGCAGGAGATGCTCCAGGTGCCAGAGCAGAGATTCCCCTGCAGCGACTAGAGAAGACCATGGTGAAACAGGATGTCGCCCTGCAGCCCATGGAGGAGGGGTGATGGGTGTAGAGATTCCACCTGCAGCCTGTGGAGGACCCCATGGCATAGCAGGTGGATGCTGAAGGAGGCTGTGACCCCATGGGAAGCCCACGCTGGAGCAGGCTCCTGGCAGGACCTGTGGCCCCATGGAGAGAGGAGCCCACGCCAGAGCAGGTTCGCTGGCAGGACTTGTGACCCTGTGGGGGACCCACGCTGGAGCAGTCTGCTTCTGAGCATTCCACTATATTTTCTGCCCCTTGCCCAGCTGAGGAGGGTAGTGACAGAGCAATTTTGGTGGGCACCTGGCCTCCAGCCTGGATCAACCACAATCATAAGTTTCTTCCTTGTACCTAAATCAACCTTCTTTTAAATGAGAGAAGTATACTCACATCACCTGATCCTGTTCTAGCATCCCACCTGAGAGGTCTTGGAAACATTTTCGTATTCAAATTTTTCTGAAGTTTTTTGCAATTTCTGAGTTTGACATTTCCTACACCTAAAGGTCAGAAGGGATCATTACAAATTTAGTCTCATCTTACAGCTTTAGCCTGTCTATTAAACTAGTTAGACTTTCTCTAACTTTTTCTATTAAGATACTAACTCTCCAGCAAAATCTTAAGAACATTTAGGAAATCACATTAAGCAGTTAGTGCCAGCCATTTGCTGCCAGAGTCAGCCAACACAATTTCATTTGTGAATGCATTTTTTGACAAACTTAAGGAGCCATCTATGGTTCTCAAATCCTCTTAAACAGAGAAAAAAAAGTAGATAATTGAAGTTTTCCAACCTCACAATATCATTTACTGTCCTTCTTCAACCTTCTATCTTCCTGCTGACCGTGTGTCAGTCAGATAGCTCTTCACATTGAAAAGCCAGTGAGTTGTTGCCTCCTCTTGGTTTTGGAAAATGCAAGATCATTCAACTTTCAGTGAAAGAGCACCATGTTACATTTATGGTGGCTGAAGAACTTGCATGGAGGCAGTCAGTGCAGCTGAGAAGAATCATGGCAGCTTCCTAAGAAGCTTAAGATTGTGCACAGTTTGCACAGGAGATGTAAATGGATAAGAATGGGTCAGCATAGTTTGGAATTGCTCTAGAAATCTCTGAGATAAATTACTTCTGAGAGCGGAATATCTTGAAAGGTTGCTGAGATAATGATGAAGGAACCTAGGTAGCATGTTTTTCCTTACTGCCATTAGGTGAGGATCACAACCTTCTCCTTTGCCTGCATGATTGCAGGCCATTCAAGTCCACTCACCTCTGGAGATCTGAACACTCTGAGATCTCATTGTCTTCAGACTCCTATTTGTCTTCTCCTTCCTGATTAGTTTTAATAAACCTGTTTAGTGAACATCAAGAGATTGCTTTTTAACCTGTTGCCTGCACTTCTCATCACCACTGAGGGAAAGGCTGTAACCTTGCTATCCACAGCTGTGATAACATATCCTGGATCAGTCATCTTTTCACTGGATCAGCTCAAAGCTTCTGATACGTCTTGGGTTTTAATTAAATTAAAATGGGAGGGAAAAGTTCCCCTTTTATGTGCATGCTCTGAAAGGAACAATATCTTGCAAGTGAAGCGCACACAATGATCCTGTCTATTTACAAGTCTGAGAATTAGGTGGAAATAGAAAAAAAGGAAACTTTGCTCTGATCAGAATGACAGTTTGATATGAAACAAAAAGGGTGGCTTTCTAAAACATTTCAAAAGATGGGTTTTTCTGAAGATGTGTTTGTAATAGAAATTCCCAGCCTACTTCCACAGCGTTGTACAAGCCAAGTAAGAAAAATGGAATTAGTTGTAGGACCTGAATCAGAATCTTGGATCCAGAAAGTAATGGAAGTTGAACATGTTTTGCAGTTTTCAGTATAAAATAATAATAATAAAAAAGATATGGAGATCAACATATCCCCTTTAAAGACAAGACTGCTGTATACTCAGTCATCACATTCCTCCATAGGGACAACTGGTTTTCTTTCTCCTACAGTCACCCATGGACATAAAAATCAGACTTAAATGAGCCACAAAAAAGTCTTTACACATTTTTTTCCCTGTCCTTCACACATTGAGTTCTCAGTGTTAGGCAGGGCATTCACAGGGCCATGCACTGGCTACTGAAGTTGGATTAATAATTAGGGGAATGGTTTTTTTGTACCCCATAGGCCCAGCAGTGAAGATACATGTTAGAAATGCACCTTGAGAAATAAATATCCTCTGACTACTCTTCCTGTGCCTCATTCATAACAAAGCTACATAATATCATGCCTGATTTGTTGTTTGCCCAGTGTTTTCTTATCAGTGGTACAGCCCAGATAAGCTTTACATAAACAACAGCATCCACCATGTTATTGATGATTAAAACCAATCTGGGGTCTCACAGATGATATATTTCAATTTAATTACATTTTCTGACAGTGAATATGACTCCTACTGCTGAACAAATGAAAAAACGCTGCAATGTCACATTCTGCTGCATGGCAGAATATAGTTTGACAGAGACAGCCACAAAATCTTAATTCGGGAGCTGCAATTGATTAGCATCAGTACTACCGCTTGCTCATCATTCAGCATCCAAGACTGGGGTGGGAAGCTGAAAGCTGTCACCTAGAGCAGGAAGAGATAACAAACTGACAGACAGTATGTTTTGTATAGATAAACAGTTGGCCCAGATATTTATTTCTTTTTCTCAGGCAAATGAGTGAAAAACAAGATCAGCAACGAAGTTACGTGGGTCTTACATCACCGCAAACAGGAGCAGAGTATCGCAGTCTGCAGTCCTCACAACGCTCACGAGTGCCTGCTGAAAGCTATTGCTATCTGACATGTGTTGCTATAAGTGCTAATTAAATCTCAGGGCTGTGTTCTGTTATTAAAACAAGAGTCCTTAGTAGCTACTAAACAGAGCTGCCTCCCCGCAGGAGCGGAGCTATCAGCTGCCTGGGTTTCCCTGATACGTCTCCCTTTTCTGTTCTTGGAGCACTATCTAAGCAGATTTTTGAACAAACGCGTCCCGTGCCTGGGGTTTGGGAATTTCCAGCAGAAGCTTTCCAAGGGGCCGGCTTGGCAGGCTGCAGCGGGCAGCGCCAGGGCAGCGGTGAGCGTGGGCAGGCGGCGGGAGGAGGGGGAGGAGGAGCTGTGCACGCAGTGCTGGATCTGAAGTGCCGGCAGCTGCTGCGCTTGGCCTGGCTCCACAGAGCCGCAGATGTGAGCAAGGCCGGGGCTGGGGGAGCAGAGCTTGGGGCACAGAGGGTGGGGTGCAGTGTAGGGAGGGATTTAGGTCAGAGTGGTGGGAGCAGGGGGTCGTAGGGGTATGAGGGTTATGTTACTGAGGGTTGGCAGGGGAGGTATTGGGAACGGCTGCAAGTTGCGCCAGGGGAGGTTTAGGTTGGAGATGAGGAGAAATTTCTTCTCGGAAAGGGTGGTCGGGCGTTGGAACAGGTTGCCCAGGGAGGTGGTGGAGTCACCGTCCCTGGGGCTGTTTAAAGAAAGGTTGGATGTGGTACTTAGGGACATGATTTAGTGGGTAATAGGTGGTGGGGGCATGGTTGGACTGGATGATCCTTGAGGTCTCTTCCAACCTTAATGATTCTATTCTATTCTATGATTGGTGGTGAAGGTCTTGGGACAATAAAGGACGTGGGTACTGGGGCTTTGGGTTGAATTTGGAAAGTATGGAAGGCTCTGGGTCAGGAAGCCTGGGACTTGGGCACTTTGGAACAAGAGAGATGTGGTGTGGGGCTGTGGGTAGGAGTGATGCTCAATAGGTGAACAGGAGTGAGATATGGCAGTGTTTGTTTGGACATTTTGGTTTGGACATCATTTATAAGTTCCTTTTTAGGAGAGAGCACTGGACAACAATGCACTTCTCCTACCCCCTACTTCTTTTCAATCCTCTTCTCTATTTTTCACTTAGTTAGAAAGCGAGACTTCTCTGTATAAAGGAAAAATGGGAGAGAAAACAACCATCAGGCAATGTCGCTCCTTTCAGTGATTAGTGGTCATATTAGCAGCTTTAAACTGCGCTTATAGTCCTAGTGCAAGGACTTCAATGCTGGTGCAAAGTGTTTGTCTTTTGCACAACTGCATATAACCTGTTCTAAAGGAGCGCGATGTGTGCGTAGCAACTTCCATGCTCTGCAGCTCATCACATCATTTATCCCCACTGAGAACAAAAGAGGTCAAGTATTGAAGTTTCTATCTTAGGTGCTTAAATTTAGATGGGATAAATGCTCCTGCTATCTGCTTCTTTCTGTGTATAGTTTTTTGCATCCACAACATCTTTTTCACACAAACTCCATCCACTTGCTAGCCCAAAGCTGGTGGACCAAAGTAGTTTCAAATGTAATGCTCACAGTTTGGTGTTGGAAATACAAACCCCAGCTTCTCTGTTATTAGAGTAAGAAGAAAACATCCTGTCCTTTACAGAGAACTGATAAAAATGTCAAAGTATATTAAGTATTAAATTTGTGAAGAAGTCTGTGCCTCCTAGGTCAATGTTCCTATATTGTCCTTTACCACACAACTATCTCACTCTGGTTGCCTTGCCCTAAAAACAAGGACATAAGGAAGCTTTCTTTTTTTCCTGGATCATTTATACATTGCAGCTAACAGGATGCCATTTGTTGTAACACTTTTTTTCTTTTTTTTCTTTTTTTCCAGTGGATCAGCAAACAATTCTAGAGGAAATATACCATAAGTATACACATAGTTAAAAAAGGAAGAAATTTAGTAAGACAAATGCTGTAGAAGATGCAATACAGTAGTCTGTCCACACATAAACATCTGTGGGTGGATGCAGAAACGTACAACCATTCCCGTTCTCTATGCACAAATTCTGCATTCCAATTTTAATAAAGAACTAAACCTTTCATGATGAGTCCTACATAGCCAAAAAAAGAAGGTGTAATCCTGGAATGGTGACAGTCAGCATGAGGTCACATGTAGAAGATTGAAAAGGTCCGTGCATGAGCCAGCTCGCTGTTATCCCAGGCAGCCATACTGCAGAACTCCATTTACAAGCTAATTGTACCCTACCTCAAAAGCATGTCGGTTTTCAGCAGCTCTGACAAAAATGTTCCAGAGCTTCAGTACTTTTGTTAGCAGAAAAGATCCTCTAGTTCTCAACCTGAATGTATTGCTGGCTAGTTTGTGGCCATTTACCTTGTGCCAAGCTCACAACAAATTTATTAAGTGATTTTGACCTCCCGCTTCTCCTCTTTTTCCAGCTGCAGTATTCATGGCCATTTAAAAATCAATAGTTACCTTCCCTCATCTCCACTCCAATTATGAGAATGCTACATAAATTGCAATACAAATTGAGATTATTTTTTTTGAGGTATATTACAGCATTCTGTCCTTTCTTTCTTTCTAGTTTCTTTCCCATCTGAGTTAATGAGATATGTTCAGGGTATGCCTTCAAGCTTTCCTTAGAAACTTAAAAGACAGAAGATGACAGTGGGATTCCCCGCATTCACGTGACTCCTGATGGACTCTTCCTGGCATTGATCATTAAAGAAATATGATGTTTGATTATTTGCACAGATTTCATGGGACTAATAATGTTAGAATGAGTTGAGCAGAGTGACACAAAGGGCAAATCTGGTGAAGTTTGGAGGAATTCACTGTAACAGATTCATTTTGCACGCATGCTTTGCCTTCAAAAATTGGTTGTTTTCAGCAAGAACTTGAGTGTTTTCATGTAACAGCAAAGCATTTTAATGGCAGGATAGACATAGCCAAGCTGAAACTTCTAGTTCTGTAGAGATATTTTCTTTTCTTTCTTTTGTAATTTAGGTTTCACCTGAGTGTCCTGACCCTATGTCCAACAGTGTTCTCAAAACTAAAAAGCAACTGAAAGGTAGCTCTTACTTGTCAGGTCTACATGTCGGTCCCAGCTTTTGGTTTTGTGTATTTTGTAACCAGGTCATCTTTGTCATGACTTCAACAATAGTTTCTTTGAAATCTTGCCTTGAATCCACTAAAAGTTCCTCCAATCTGAGCCACTTTGCACTTAATATTTCTGGCTCATTACACTAACATTTTTGATGACATTTTCCTAGGTAGGCACTCTCAGACCAGCTATATAGGAATGTATGCTGTTGTTATTATTATTATCATTACTGTTATTACTATGTTTTTATGTAGCAGTCTGTAAGATTGTAGTACCTCCTTAAAGTCAAAGAGCTTTACAGGAAGACAAATGCTGGAGACATGATGAAAGAATTGTGATGAGTGGCCTATGTACAATTATTTTCTCATTTTCCCAAATCTCCACAACCATAAAACAGTTGTCCGCCCTCCCTACCCTGAAAAAAAAGGAGAATAATTAGAGAAGGAAAAAGAGCAGCTAACTTTCCTTCTGTGCTTATATTCTGACCAAAATATATATGCATGCACTCACATATAGAGAAATCCTGATTTCCTGGCTGATATCCCTCTTAGGCTTGAAGAATTAGCCTTACAAAATGTTTAAGCTACAGCAAGGGTAAAATAATCACAGCATGAACAAAGCGGCCCATGGGAAGGAAGGCTGAAACAATAGCCTGCATGTAAGAGCTTTGAGCAACTACACAGAAAAGCAGTCCACTGCCCTGGAGAAAACTCACGTTGGACTGGAACCAAGCGTAAAACAATGAGGTTACATCCAATGCATCTTGGTTTGATGTGTTACACCATATGATAGAATTTTTTTTTCTCCTCTCCTCAGCTTATTTAGAGGGTTTCCGTAGTATCCATTTTATTGCCTCCATGGTGTGAATTAGGGACAGGCCAAGATTTGTGCTTGTATCATGTTTTTAGGCCCTCAGGGCCAACCACAAATGTGCAGTCAATATGATGTCAGACACTTTGCACTAAATGTGCATTTATTGGGCAGTCATGTGGACATGTGCAATAGGGTACCGTTCAGTCTCCTTGAGGTTCTTGGTTGCTTTTTGTTGTGGAACAGATTTTAAACATCCAGGAATATTTCTAGACAGAAGTCACCACTCTCAAAATACTCATTGCACAAGCTGATAAAAGTGAGAGCTTCAATGCAACCATCTAATTTCTGTGTGTCTTTAACTTGTTGGAGGCATGCTATGACCTTCAAGATTAGAGAGAGGAGCAAGAGGACCTCTCAGTAAACACCTCTGCAGGATGATAAAGTCACAAGGAGCAAATTTAGAACATTTGTTATTTTTGCTTTATCTTTGTACTGTGTCTCTTTGGTGTAAATATCTGCTTTAATAAAAATGTATAAGAGAAGTAGCTTTATGCTTCAGGACATTAGACTTCCACAGACTGCCTCAGGCTTGAGGGAGTCTTTCTGTGTTCAGTACATGCTCACCGATTGCCCTTTACGGGATTCTTCTTGCAGTTAGTTTTAAAAGTTTCTGGTCACTAGAGGAGACAAAATAGAGGCCCAAAAGTACCATCTACTTTGCCCAAACCAGATATTTTGGTCTTCAGGGCTGTGAGTTGTTTTTGCCATTTATGAAGATGCTGTGTCTGTAAGGAAAAAATAGTTCAATGTTCATCTTTAGCTCCATATCTCTACATCAATATCTCTAGATCTTTGGTGATTTTATTTAGCTTTTAGTGAATGCAGCCTAATAGGCAACTATTTCACTCCACTCTGTAAAATGGAAGTGTTAGAAAGGTAATTTTGGTAGAGCCAGGTTAGTCAAATGACCATCCGCACCTCTGGCATAAGTGATTTACCGCTTACTGCAGTATTAGCATGACACACTATTTCATTTGCTCAGTAGATGATTATTTTTTTTTTTAAAGCTTAACAGCCCCTTCATTTAGGCAAAAGTTCACATGTTTTACTTGGAAATGTAACTTTTTATGTTGAGTCAAAGTGTATCTTTCCTTGTCAGTGTATTGCAATTTATGCTAACTAAAAAAATGAATAGTAAAAACTTGACATTTCTCTCCAAAGCACAGCAGCATTAAAGGTCACATTTTCACAAGGACCTGTAAAACTCTCCTAACAAATTATGCTCGAGCATTTAAGTGCACAAACGCTTTTTTTTTTTTTTTTTCTGGAGTGCAGAGAATGAAAAATGAATGCAATTCTGGTAGTGTGTTTCAAATTTGGCAATGAAGCTGAATTAATGGAATTAGGATAATTTTTCAAAAACACGTGTCATATAGGAACCTAAATATTATTTTTCAGGTTTTAGGTGGAAAATCCCTGAAGTAATTTACAAGTATATAGCCTTTGTCATAGGAAATAAGAAAAGTGGCAGTAGAATTTCTGTTGTTAATAACAAATGCCATTTTTATTCCTTGTTTTTATTAAAATAATACACTGGGACTTCTACAAGACAGGAATTTTGTTTTACTAGGTGTTACTTAATGATACTGTCAATCCACCACATAGACCTCTCTAGACTGAGAGATGAAATAAAATGTGGGAGGGGAAACAGAGGGTAAGAGAGGTGAAATGAGAGCCTGAAGATCACACAGATGGTCAGACATAGCAGTTTCTGTTGAACTGTCCATTACATCTTTCTTACTGTACTGACAAAAACTCTCAAAATTTGCTGTGTTGGCAGGTGGGGTTATGGTCATTCGTATCTTGTGCTTACAGACAGGCTCAGCCTGCTAGAGGTAACTGTTGTGAGAAACATGCCAACAAAATAAAACTAAGAGTTTCCAGAACATAGTCCTAGGTTTTACTCTAAAGGGCAAGGTAACAAAGAAAGATATTATTTTGCACTGATTTTACTCAAAGGCTATGGAGACTTTTGTTATATCAATTGCCTGCCAGGTGAATGGGGTCACGATGTTTTTTTCCTGTCTGTGATATTGGCATCGTGAGATTTTTCCATGGTGGAGTATGGGATAATCAGCAAGGCTATGGAAAGACGTGCTGTTCTGAGGCCAGGAGTCAACCTAGAATTATTTGCAGTTATTATTTAACATAACTTTTTATAATTTTTAAGTTATACTTATTAATCTGCCTGCTTTTTGTTTGGTTTTGTCTAGCCACTGTTGAGTAACCATGAGGACTGGAATACACTGACAGACAACGTTGGATTTCACTGGCAAGTAAAATTCAAAGGTGGAAATGCAGAAACTGCTGTGTCTAACACCATCTGGGGTACTTCCACAGCTAGTGGGTGGAATAGAAAGCATCTCTGAGATTGGTAGAGCTGTAGCTGCTCAAAGGTGTAGTGTGAAAAGGGGAGAGGACTGAGGAAAAGGTACTCTGATCAAACATTTTTCATGATCTTGAAAATTTCTCTAAATTGTCTTTTTGTGTGGCCACCAACACCACTCCAAGATCCTTCTTGGCCATTTCTTGGCCAGCTTGGTGAGTGTAACAAAGACCACCTCTACCAGTTCTCAGGATAGACTTGAACGCTAATGTCCTTGTCTTTCTCAGCCTTGAGAAAAGTCTCATCTCTTCCATTTTCAAATTTCAAAGAGTTCGTCATACGGTTATCATTTCAATTTTTTCCTCTGACTTCTTGGCTCACACAAAGGTATTGAGTGATCATTAGTTCAGGGGTCCTTAGAGAGCTGTAATACTGTCAGACATGTGCCGTGCAAAGCAAGGAAAATAATAAAGATGTTTTTGTTCTTCCATTTTACATACCAACAAACACCGTGACAGGGTAGGGGATTATTTGTTTTGCTCTTCCAGGGGTAGAGGTTGCCAGCCAACATAAAGACACTGTTCTCCCATCTTCCACCCAGAATTTGGGGACCCTTCAGCCAGTCTTTTTACATTTTACATCTGTGCATGGATGGAGTCTACATGCAATAGTCTCTACAGCAGTGGTTGTAGGCAACAAGGGCTCTCCTGGACTGCTGTTTTGGAGATGTTCTGTATTGTGACCAGTTAGAGGACAGGACTTCATGCATTCATTAAAGTGGTTTGGAGGGGCAGATCAGTGATTCCACTTTCCTTCTTTTCAAACCGTTGCTACACTGAAAGCCATTTCATCACTATGAGGGCTCAGGAGATATAGAACACAGTAGTTCAAGCAGGTGAAGGGGAATCCTTAAGCTATGCATTGATGTTATCCACCAGTGCAATCATATATCTGTGCACCCCTGGAAGGGGATGGCCACTTTTTTTGGCCTGAGGCAAGAAGTCAGTCCTGTCCTATTCTGACAGTGTGAGAGTGGAAGCTGTAAAATGAAGAAGGGTGGGAAATTCAGTGAAAGATGAGTAGTATGCTAAGAGCAGACAGCTCGCACAATAATTCTTCAAGTCCAGTGCCATGATGACTGTTTTTATCACTTGGAAGCAGGGTGGGAAGGACAAGAAGTCACTCAAAGGACACTAGTTTTTATTCACTGAGCATGAAAATGCAACAACTAAAGTATAAATACTTCCCATAGATCATAGTAGGAAATACGAAACAGTCACGATAAGATCAAATCTCAAGAGACCAGAGAAAAGAATTAACTGAAAATCCTGTAGGAGGCTGAAGATTGTGCTTTTAAACAGGCATGGGAGGAGGGTGGTTGGGTAGAGTTCAGATTTTTTTAGGGTATCCTGTGGTATCTCTCCAAATGCTTGCACACTGCATGAGTATTAGGTTTGGGTGAGACATTGAGGAAGGCTGTATTAGCACTACTGTCCTGGATTGCCCATTGATGAGGGATACAGGACTGCATGATGAAGTTTTGTCAGCCGGTTCACACTATGGATGTGTGGACAGAGAATCCTTGGACTACTGCACACCACATTCTTACTTTCTTGTGAGGAGATTTCTGATTCTGCCCATTAGCTAGTTTCTGGCTATGCTTTTGAATGGCAATCCCCTTGAGGATGGCCTCAAAAATGTTCTTCACCTCCAGAGTTTCCCAAAGGTTTGCCTCACTGTGAAGGAAGAGGGCGTTTAGGACCTCCACTATGTAGCTTAACTCTACATCAATATGTAAAGATGGAAATGCCATCCTGTCACCGTGACCCCTGAACAGCAGAAGACAAATGAATAAACACAGCTGTTGGTCCTAGATAGCATACAAAGCGGCTCAGCATGACCGCAGGACCACTGCCAAAATGCTGTGTACTGGAAATAAGCCCACACAGGCATTTACGCATGTTGAATTACTACACTGTGAATTTACTTTATTTTCAGATAGGAGCGTGCTAGTGCTCTTATCAGTTCATCCATACCAATCCTTACACTGATAACTGAAAGACAAGGCATTGTAATTACCTCAACTGAAATAAAACCTTGCTGCATAGAGAAACTGTTTAAGGCAGTATATACCTTTACATGGTCATGGCTGCAACTGGGATCTAGAGAGAACAAGGAAGTGAATATAAGCAAATGGCTAAGTCATCTACAGAGTTTGAGCACTTGAGGTAAAGAATGGTTTCTATTCTTTCTAGTTGACCATGGGTATTTAACGAAGGTACCTAAAACCAGGATGGAATCATCAAAATTTCAGTGGGGAGTTTAGGACAGAGAGAAAAAGACACTTCTGCAGGGCAATTTGAATATCTACATAGGCCAGAAGGGGAGAGTTAGCTCCTGGTAGAAGCATCAGCACAGTAGCTAAAGAAGTGGGATGAGTCCGGGTTTTGCTGAGATTTTCAAGAGCATGTAACCACCTCAATCTTCTTAATAATTTAATATTTTCTTGGATTAATCTATAGATTCTGAAGAAATTTATCTGACATGTTTGAAGGAACTTTTTATAATGGGAGGAATATGTAAATCTAAGGAATGATATCGATGCATTCAAAGCTTTTTTTTCCCCTTTTTTAATATGCTGAAGATCTCTTCTTCACATGACTGTTTGAGTGATAGTGATCATCCTGAATATGACCTACATCTATAATAGGCTGACAAATGGGGGGAAAAAAAGGTTGGAAATAACTGAGTGCATGAAACGAGAAAGGAATGAAAATCTTCATGTTAAATAACTTTACTTACATTTTTGTTAATTAAGCTATTAGTTTATTAGCTATTACGTACACAGTTGAGTCATAAAATACTTATGACTTAAGAATCTTCTTGAATTTAGAGATATTTTATAAGCCTGGTCATGCATATGTTTAACTAAATTTGTGTACGTACTCTCGCTGAAGTGAATATGCTCATAAAAAAAGTTATCCTTTTTTTTTTCTGTAAAGAAATATATAAAAATAAACAGCAGTCCATTCAGGCAGAGCATACATCTCCACTACTGGACAGAAGATGGTCAGTAAGAGATCTTCACTTTTCCTACCTGCAAGAAAAGCCTTCTAAAGAGGGGACTAAAAAAAGTATATGCAAGATAATTACTGTCATTTGCCCTTGAGGCCAGGAATTGGTTCATAGGTTCTTCATTTGTAGCACAGGCAAAGTCTCTAAGTCTTGACAGGAAGGCTGCAGTACAAAATCTAAATAGGGAAATGGAATTTCGAAGCTTGTTTTGACCTTCTCTACACAAAAGAAAAGATAGACAGAATGGAGGAAGGTAAATTATGGAAAATGGTATTGAAAGATTCATCTGATAAAGATCTTCCTGAAGCAATGCAGTAGTCATCAGTAGGGAATATAAGTCATAGAAGATGGAGTTTATAAGGGGTTGGGGAAAAAAGAGGTGAAAAACATAGCATTAGCTGAGCTACAGTTTGAAATACCCTGAGGTTCTTGGAAGTGCTCCTACTCGTAGCTATCATTCTCATGATCTTTCAGTTTTTGTGGTACTTCTGGATAAGTCTCAATTAAGAAATTTAATAAAGCAGATTTTTTTTCCTTTTATCATTCAATAGTAGGAAGATTAACCTGATTTTGAGAATCTTTGTATCACTAGGCTTCATATAATGATCTCACCTATCAAGTTTCCTGTGTTATTGCATCACTTATAATTAACTCCCCTGTTAATGATTTGATACTCTTCATTTTTGCTGTTTGAGAATGTTATCAAAGCTTTTCTGAAATTAACTACTGTTAGTTCTATTCATTGCTTAAAATTCATCATTGGCTTTTGTGAATTGTTAATGGCTTGATTAAAAGAGCACAGCAAGAATACCGTATTATCCTGCTAAGCAGGGGTATGAGCCTCTTCACCATAGGACCTGAACACTTCTTAGTCATTAATAGAATTTTGTCCTCTCATATCCATGGGAAATATTGAAATATTTTTCCTACTCTGTGTATGGAGAGGTGAAATGGAGTAGATTAAGTAGACTGTTCAAGATAATATGGAAAGAAAAAAGACCAAAACTGTAGCTCAGCTTCTGGTTGACTGTATGTTTCCTGAATTTCACATTATTCAGCTTTTCAGAAATTAGCCCATGCTTCTGACTACTCCTATCCAGATTTCTGAATCTTTGGAAAAACTGAATTTGCACCAAAAGTTCATAAACTGAAGATTCTGACTAAAAGGTGATGAATAATTTTAACGACTTTTTCTGTACTAGATGAACTTTCATCAGAGAAAGAAAAAATACTCTGCTGAGAAACACTGTCAGAAATATTTTTAGGGAATGTGGTTCAGGTGTCCTCTGTTCCTATTCTGACTGTTTTCACAGTCAGACTGTGACAGACTAGATAATCAAACAACCAAGCAAGACAGAAGTCAGGATGCATCACAAGCTTCCTACCTTGTCCAATCAGATTGTTTCAAAGGGGACAAGGACATAAGGCATTTAAAATATATTACAGGGCTTCTAAGCAGAAATGTTTGATTTTTTTTTTACATGTTTGTTTTTGTGTGTGTTTTCTTTCTATTGGTTCGATTGTCTGTGAAAACCGATTTTGTGGGAAAAAAAATTAAAAATTCCCTACTAAAAATATTCTGCTTTCTACACTGATAATAAAGGATCATAATAAAGGACCTCATAATAAAAGATCCCTCTTCCAACCGCTTCTCTAGTTTCCTCTGTAGCCTTTTGTTTTCATTGTATTCATTGGCAAGGGGTTCCATATGTCTGCTGCCCTTTCATGAATAACCATTTCCTCTGGTTTGTTCTGCACCTTGCTTCAACTAACTTTGACTAATAGCTCCTACTATTCTTCTTGTATTAGAAGACAAAATGAATCATGAATTTTTATTCAACCTCTTCATGCTTTTCATGATTTTATAGGCCTGTAGTATATCTGTCCTGAATCATCTCTTTTCCAGACCAAAGATCCTTAGTGACTCAGTCATTCCTCAAATGGGAGGAAACAAAGGTTCATACTTTTGATCATTCTTCCCTCAATGTTTTGCAGTTTTATTATTTTCTTAGAGATTAAGAGATTATAGGTGCACCCAGAATTTAAGATACAAAAAAAATGGATTTATACAGTGGTAAAATTATGTTTCCTGTTTTGTTCTCTGTTCCCTGAACGTGCTTTTTTGACTGAAACACTGAGATTGTGTCCTCACAGAAGACGAAAGGTTCATATCGAATCATGTGTTTCTTTCTATGTAAAGTGAAAAGTCTTGCCTACCACAATAGAATTTTAATTTCTTAAGACAGGACAACAGTACACATGAAAACTAACATCTGGGAGAATGCAGGCAGGGACAAAAGATATACATAGAGCCTGTAAACATTAAATCAGGATCTTCCCTGAAAATGGTTGACAGGAAAAAACCCCAAACACATTAAATATATTGTAGGTTAAGCTCCGTATTCAAATTTCTTAATTATGTTTATGCTCCTTTTACATGTATGAATGAAGCTTCCTACCATGTTATTTAATTGCTAGTCTCTGAATCACTAGGTAACCAGAAAGTATCAAGGACATGGCATGTTGTAATACATATGACATTTATCTAAATCAGTCCTGTATAATACAGCAAATAAGCCCCTTCACTAGAATTGTAATATTTAGCACCTTTTCCATGTAATTCAGTTCATAGACCTCTAATTAAAGATCAGTGAACCAAGTGTTTAAAAGGCAACCAATTTAATTGCTGTAATTGTATGATTTAGATGAATAATAAATGTGCTAATGATACTGTAATATTAAGTGTTCAAGTTGGTGATCAAGCCAATTAAGATATAATTGTAAAGCAGCAATCTACAAATAATGAGTGAAATCCTTCCTTTTGAGAATGATGTTGACAGGAATAAAATACAATAACCTTATCACACTTTGATATTTAATTTGATACGAATGAACATATAGACAAAATTTAACTCTGCTGATCATGTAGAAATCAGTATCCATTGCCTTTCCTCTTTCAAACAGAGATGCAGCCTTAGCAGTTGGAGGCAAATTATAAGCAAGTGCTTTATAAGGTCCTTATTTTAATCCATGGACTGACCTGCAGTAGTAAGATCTTCAAGAACTATCTAAATCTCAGGTGATGGCCACACCTGACAGCTCCACCAGAACAACCAATTGCAGTGCAAAGTTCACCTATTTGTCAGAAAGAGACTCTTCCTAGGAATCAATCAGAAACTGAAACAAAATATTTGCCAAATGTAGATGACTCTGTTGGGGGGACCTATTCATCCTACTAACACAGGAGGGTGAGAGACAAATAGTGAAAACCAGTTCAGAGAAACTGGAGACATTTCACCCTCACCTCCAGACATCAATAGTCACTCTTGATGTTCTCAAATTCATACCTGGCAGTGTCATTGGTGGCAATCTCATGGATAAGCAGCAAGGATTGATAGTCTGGAGGACTTCTGGCAGTCAGCAATCCCCCTGAGATATCAAGGCAGGTTTGTTGATGGGTGTTTCCACCCTTTGCCAGGACTTCTCACCTGTCAGCTTTTCCCTCTCAGTGTGGATGTGGCTCAGGCTCAGCTGTTCCTGGCACAGATAGTCTGGTTCCTTCGTGTTCCTTAACCACTACACAGGTCCAGAAATTGCAGTCTGCTGATAGAGAAGAAGCCTGAAGGACAAATAAGCTACTGCTCGTACTGTTAGAAATGAGTGATGATAAGAATCATTGTGTGGTACTAATTTTCCCTATCACCAGCCATCAAAAAGGATGTCTAAACAACTCCTCTCTACTGCTTGATATGCATGTCAAGGGTATGATTTTCAGCATTGTAAAAGAGGTGTTCAAGCTGGACAGGACAAATTGCCCTCTGAAATTAACTCTCTCCCCACTAACCCTGGAGAGGGATTATTTTAGATTAAACATCTAGTTCTAAAATAGCTGGAATTAAATGAGGTATTTCCTACCCAGTTGGACTAATACTGGACTTTTTCATATAAATTAATCCATTTATCTATTAAAGGTATTTTATTTCTCTGGAGACTGTGCCCAAATTTGTTTGCACACTGCAGGTAGTTTCATTTGAAGAGTAGGGTTTTATAATCCAAAATTTGGAATGTAGCCTAGAAATTAAGGCAGTTTCCTGGAAATCTAAGTTCAAATCTCATTTCTTTTGGATTCATAAATGATCTTTAAAGACAGAGCTTACTGCCACAGGAGAAGCGTTATAGCCTCTGGGCTTCCAGGTCTTTTGGAAGGGATTTAAATGCTGACCATAGAATCATAGAATATGTTGAGTTGGAAGGGACCTCAAAGATTATCTAGTTCCAAACCCCTGCCATGGGTAGGGCACCCTCTACTAGACCAGGGTGCCCAGAACCCCATCCAACCTGGCCCTGAACACTTCCAGGGATGGAGCCTCCACAACTTCTCTGGGCAACCCGTTCCAGTGCCTCACCACCCTCGCAGTAAAGAATTTCTTCCTAACTTTTCATCTAAATCTCCCCTCTTTCATTTTAAACCCATTACCCCTTGTGCAGGGATAAACAGCCCCTCGCCAGCTTTCCTGTAGGCCCCTTCAGGTACTGGAAGGCCACAACTACGTTTCCACAGAGCCTTCTCTTCTCCAGGCTGAATAACCCCAACTCTCTCAGCCTGTCCTCATAGCAGAGATGCGCCAACCCTCTGATCAACTTTGTGGCCCTCCTCTCAACTTGGGTCAACAGCTCCATTCCTTTCTTGTACTGGGAACCCCAGAGCTGGACGCAGTACTGCAGATGGGATCTCACGCTTGATCCAATCCATACTCTTCTGATTTACTAGCAGAGACTAGATCAAGTTTTGCTTTCCAGGTGGTTTGCAAGGATTGGTTTGTAAGTGTGTGTCCCAAAATTGTATAGCAGCTTTCTTACTTTTTTTTTTCTTTGTGAAGTTAATACTTAAGTATACTGTGCAAAGTGGAAAAACATGTACAGAAGAGATTGTTGATCCATCCTCACTTCGTGCTTTCACTAGGTGAGCAGGACATTGCTGTGGCAGGACTTCATTTGAGTTTTCCCAGTGAAAGAAGAAACAACTGTCTCTTTGTCTTGCATGAAAGTCAGACTGTTGGGTAGGTGGGAAGAAGACAGGAGAATTCCTTTCCTTTGTTCTACCCGAAATGGAAGGAAATAGCGTATGCCAGAAAATGTTAAGTTCTGATTTCAGAAGGAAAACCTGAAAAACTATTTTTGGTTCAGGCCATACTTTTTATTTCTTGCGCAGGGTCTGATATATCTTAGATTAAATATTAAAGGCATGTTGACACCCAGGCATAAGCTATGAATCAATGGAAATAAAGTTTCTACAAAAGCATATTTAAAATAATTTTCTGTAAAGTCCGAATTACAGAACACTGAGTAATTAAATAATATCATGTAGATATCTTTCATGCTATCTTGCTTCTTCTTTGCAGTAAGTAGTTTAACTTTATTCAAGGTATCTATATTGTGCATTTCTGAGTATACAGTTGTTTTAGAAATATATCAGAGTTACCACATCTTTATGTAAGGCCGAGTGATCCAAGTCATAGACTGAGTTTATTGGTGGGTGTAGATTAATTCACTTATAAATAGAAAAAAAAACCTTAAAACTGTGCAGAACAATTCAAGAGCATGCACATTTCTCCAAGCACAGCAAACGTGTGGTGCCTGAAACTGCCTTAGAGAAAAGCTTCTAAACCTTCAGCAGCCTAAGAAAAGAGGTGTGATATAGCCAAACAGGCACAGTGCATGGCATGGGCTCGTCAGAGCTGTCCAGAAACAAGGCATATCCATGTGGATGCTGTAATTCCTATGCCTAAAAGGCAAACCAGTATCTCCATGGCATGGCAGGCTAAACATCTCCAGACTGCTAGGCTAGGCTTTATTGTTAGTACTGGTTCTGTTGAACTCGTAATAAAGTGAGGGTGGTGTTAGCTTTTACGAGAGACTTCTTTTCCCCGTCTGTTCCTTTTTGTGGAATGCACTGTTGTAAAATAAATACTCATAAGCACTGTGAAACTTTTCCTCAGGACAGCAAATATATCTTAGTAATAAGTTTGTACCCTACATAAGCAATTTTCCATCCTATCAAATTAGCATAATTTTTAATTTAATCTTATCATCTTCCTTTTTTTTTTTGTTTTTACTAATGTGGCTAAAATATAATCACATTAGTCTGTCTCATAAAGCATGATAAAAAGAATACTAATTAGACAGCAATAAAGTACAATGCAGAACTATTACCCAGAGAATATTAATTTTTAGCTGGGTTGGAAGCCCTGATTTTGTCCATTCCCTCTACAGTTTTTTTCTTCTCCCTGCTACCATCCTCACAGGCTGTCCTACTAAATAAACATAGAATTGTCCCCTCAAAGACATTTAGTCCCAGATCTGGATCACAAGTTGCTGCAGATTGTTAGCAGTAGTGCCAAGGGAGATGTGAGAACATATTTGAGGTTAGTCAGGTTCATAAGCATTTTCCAGCATAAGGGCAGAAATACAACTCTTATCACACACCAATATTATGATTTCAAAGGATGCTAAAGGAAAATGTTCTCAGGCTGTCATTTTGGTATCTCCTCATGAATGTCATCTCCTAGTTTAAACTCATCACAACTGAAGTATCTTGATGTCCTTCATCTTACCGATCTTTTATTTACTCTTCTTTCTCAGTAACAGACATTTCTAAAATACCATCTTCATTGTCAATGAGGCCAGTATGTTAGCCCTCTTTTTGGAAAGGCATCTCTCTCAATGTTGATGACTTTTTTCCATGGCATTTGAAAGGTTTATGTTTTGTTCACAGGTAAAACCTCTCATCTATGTAATTTGCATTTGCATTTCTACACTGGAACAATCTTTCCACTGACCCTTCCTTCGTTTAATATATTAAAGCAAAGGCCATACTCTACCCACACCATATATTTCTTTGTCTCTTTCCTGTTATTTCCTTTTCTCCATCACAGAAAACACAAACTGGTTTTGGTCTTAATTTTCAACAATTTCTTTTAACTTTTCTTTCTTGTCTCTTACCACTGTGAAAGGTAGAATCAAGTGATTTTTCTCCCATCCCAAGCTGTGTAAGGTACAATTCCTTATCCTCAACAAATTACATTTTCAGGTTTTCTAATTCTTGCTCTCACCCAGGCTATGTTGCACAGAGAGGAGAAAGCTCTCATATACATCTACAGAGCTTCTGTATTTTTCCCTTGATTTTCTTCCCTACTTTCTTTACTCTGTAAACCCTCTGTAACCTTTCACTCCTTCCCATGGTCTCATCTCTCTGTGCTCCAAAGATCCAAGTCCAAGATCTGATATGGCCTAGCTGCACAACCTGGGCTCACATTTCAGGGGAAATTGCTAAGCTGTGACAGAGAACTGTGAGAAGGGCTCCAGCGCAGAGCCATGGAAGCATTCAGGTTACTGTGTCCAGCTCTGGGATTCCTAGTACAAGAAAGACGTGGAGCTGCTGGGGCAAGTCCAGAGGAGGCCACAAAGATGATCAGAGGGCTGGAGCACCTCTTCTGCAAGGACAGGCTGAGCCAGTTGGGGTTGTTTGGTCTGGAGAAGAGAAGGCTCCAGGGAGACCTTATACCAACCTTCCAGTACCTGAAGGGGCTACAGGAAAGCTGGAGAGGGGGTGTTTACAAGGGCATGGACTGATAGGACAAGGGATACTACTTGCTGGGAGGGGCAGAGTGAGAGCCAAAACCAGCATAACATGTTGAAAGCCTCTGGCTTTTATCACAAGAGAAATCATAAATGCTCTCTGAATCTTGATCAAATTATATCTTTGCTTTTTGCCTATTTAAATGTCACTTGCAGATTAAACTGAATCTTGGTGGAGGGAGTTCTTTCTTTTTCTGCTTTCTCTTAACCTTTTGTAATGTTAGTTTAAAGCAATAATAAACTGTTGAATATTATGTGGCACTTGAATTTCTGTTGCAGACTATGAAATCTACCTACAGTCTTTCAAAGGGAATGAGGATATAGAAAGTTTAGAGGAAAGCTAAATAAATTAATAGTATTTAATGGGAGTTCCCTAACTATATATGGAATACATGTGGGTAGTATTCTCTTCACGATAAAAGAAAATCACATACAGTTGTTTCCAGATCCATAAAAATGATTGTTTGAAGGTTGAAAAGCTTTTCTCAAGCACATAAGATCATATTATTAAAGATAGCTTTTCTAGGGAGATTGCTATGGCAATACATAAAAAAGTATGACAAGATAATATTGGTTACAGTCAATAATTATGGGATTATAGATTAGGTAATCATACACTACACTTCTAGTGATGGGATTTCAAGTTCATCCAACTTTATTGAATGAAATCCATTAAAAAGAGACAAAAAAGTTAGTCTGAAAGTGAGGTACTTGATTTTTAAAAAAAAAGTACGATAACTATATTGTTCCGTTAGTTAGAGATGCAGATTGGTTGAGGAGTTAGGTGTGCAAATACTCTAGTATTTCTTTCTGTTGAAGGTTCTCAACTCAGTTATAGCCACCACCATGGAAGCAAAACATTTACAACGGCACAATGACTTCACAGGGAAGTGATCGTCCCCCTGTACTCAGCACTGGTGAGGCCGCACCTCGAGTACTGGGTTCAGTTTTGGGCCCCTCACTACAAGAAGGACATCGAGGTGCCGAAGTGTGTCCAGACAAGGGCAGTGAAGCTGGTGAAGGGTCTGGAGCACAAGTCTGATGAGGAGCGGCTGAGGAAACTGGGATTGTTTAGTCTGGAGAAGAGGAGGCTGAGGGGAGACCTGATTGCTCTCAACAACTACCTGAAAGGAGGTTGTAGCCAGGTGGGTGTTGATCTCTTCTCCCAAGTAAGAAGTGATAAGACAAGAAGAAATGGCATCAAATTGCTCCAGAGGAGGTTTAGATTGGGTATTAGGAAAAAATTTCTTCACCGAAAGATGGACCTGCTGATGGCCAAGGCTGAGCCCATTAGTGATGGTGGTAGCGCCTCTGGGGTAACAGTTAAGGAGGGAACCAAAAAAAATACCACCAGGAGCAATTGCAGTCAGCGAGAGGAGTGAGAAGATGTAAGAGGAACAACTCTGCAGACACCAAGGTCAGTGAAGGAGGAGGGACAGGAGGTGTTCCAGGTGTCAGAGCAGAGATTCCGCCTTCAGCCTGTGGAGAAGACCATGGTGAGGCAGGCTGTCCCCCTGCAGTCCAAGGAGGATGATAGTGGAGCAGATATCCACCTGCAGTCTGTGGAGGACCCCACACTGGAGCAGGTGGAGACACCTGAGGGAGGCTGTGACCCCATGGGAAGCCCACGCTGGAGCAGGCTCCTGGCAGGACCTGTGGCCCCATGGAGAGAGGAACCCATGCTGGAGCAGGTTTGCTGGCAGGACTTGTGACCCCATGGGGGACCCACAATGGAGCAGTTTGGTCCTGAGCCTTTTGTTATATTTTCTCTCCCCTGCCCAGCTAAGGAAAACAGTGATAGAGTGGCTTTGGGGGGCACCCAGCCTCCAAACATAGTGAACCCACCACAAATTTCTAAAAATCTGAAACCTATTAATCCCATTCAGATGGATAAACAGGAATAATTTTAGGAGCAAATCATGTGAGAGTTATTTGAAAAGTTTATAGATTTTCTGGGCAAAGGGAACATATCTCATTTATCTACACTTTCAAAAAGTATTTGATTTAGTGACCCACAGGAAATGAGTTTAGCTAAAAGAAATGTAGAATACAGGGTTGCTAACTAGAACCAAGTCGAAGAGTTAACCTGAATGGAAGAGACTAAAGGACTGATAAGGAAGGACTTAGCAAATGAAGAAAATATAATAATTGATAATATTAAACTCAATTACTGTGAAAAATATTCAGACAAAAAACAACAAGATTTTTCAATAAGCAGTGTCAAAGGGAAGATGTCAGGCTGCGTGTGTGTTCAGGCAGAAGGTAGTATATAACAGTCATATGGAAGACTTGTGTCCTTTCAAAGAACAAGGAAGAACTTGTGCAGGTAGATAACTAGAAAGCTCTATGAAAATACTTTTTTTTTTCTTTTTCTCCTGCAATTATTTATTTCTACATATAAACCTTTTTTGTTGTTGTTTTAGAACACTTAGTGGACCATGTAGTTAATCCTTACATTGTCAGTAATCTTACGCGGGTTTGTTTTAGATAAAATTCCCAACTGAAACAGCAAGGAACTCTGAAGGATGACTGTAGCTTTACTTGAAAATCTCATCCCATATTTTATTGATAAAAATCAATACAGGCTGTTTGCACAGACAAATATCATTAGGAACAGTTCTGTTCCTTTATTCTGGGAGATAGCCAGAGTCTTAGGGGAGCTATTACTCATGCCTCTGGAAAACAAAAGTCAGGAGTCCGTTAGAAGCTAAGGATAAAAGAACCCAAGTCTTGACTCTGAAATAATTTGCAGCACTTGCTGTCAAGTTCAAATTGTGCTCTGATTGACAAAAAAGTTTTTTTTAAAAAAATCAGTATATTTTCTATGAATAATTTTTTTCTTTTAACAAATTACTGAACCAGCAACGTTAGCTACACTGGCTAAAGGCAAAAAAACCCCAAAACCATCTTCATCAATACACTCAGTTAAGAAAAGATTGAGATGATAGAAAAACACTGCTTTATTTGAATTTATATGAATAGTTTTAAGTTCTGCCTTTGTGAAGGAATGTTTGGATTAGCATAGGAAACCTATGTGGTATTTCTTCTGTCGATCCAACCTGAAAAGCCCAAATCAACCCTGCTTTGCAGCTGAACTACTGGTGATTGATATGGCTGATAACTTTTGTTCTGGCTTTTTGCTCTAACTTGTCTTGCATTTTACTGAACAGCTCCACTATAAGTGGTGATTTCCTCAAATATAAGTACTTTCAAAATTAGAGCCCTAAAGATCCCAAATTCCTCCTGTAAATCAAAAAAATATAGCTCAAAATTTGTGTTTCATACTCTTCTATCTAAACCAAATAGAATCCAATGGTCAGTTGTCCCAATGCCACTGTGACTCACGACTCAGTGTAAGAAAGCTTGTTTCCTCTCAGTTTAAAAAAAAAATAAATTGAAATTTGATGACTTCTCTCTAAGTAAAAGGCTTTTGATGTAGTTGAGTGGAATCTGTGCAAAAGTATATTTGACATTAGCCTTAAATTCCTTCCTGGTATTCAGTTTTGTTATCATTCTCAAGAAATTGCTGCAACAGATTGTCCTCTGGTAATTTTATTTCTTTAAAAAGTGAGTCAAGACAAAGAGAATTATTTGTTTTAGTCACTTCTGTTGGTGTACAATGTTTACCTGAACAGGGCTTTCACTTTCCAGATCCCATTAACAACGTTCTAAAGAAATATTTCACTGCTGTTTTAACTAAAAGAACATCAATTCCTGGATTTTCCCTAGACAAGTTGTTTTTTACAGATCTAAGAAATCTACCTGACCTAAGTATATGTATATCCTAAGTATATTTTCACGTTTTCATTTCTCCAGTTTCTATGAACATCTCAACAAAGTCTAATCGGGCCTGAAGACATACACCTTTCTCTTTTCCAATAGTCTTAAAAAGATTCATTTTCTACAAATGTCTAGTGAGGGCATCTTATTTAAAAAGTATACCTTTTAAATTATTTAGTGCAACATCTATCGATGTATGTGTCTGTTTAATAAATAGGCAGAATTTTAAATGGAAAAGACCTTCAGGTTTCTCTGTGGTGTATTTTGTAACATTAGAGATGAGATCCATCTCTTGCTATGGACACCCCCGTTTAGCCAATGTGATCTGTTGAAAAATTCAACTGTCTAAAGGTATGTGACTACTTTAAGTTGACCTGAATAACTCTCCAAAGTCCATTCTCTGTATTGACTGCATCTCTATGGTCTCATTCAATTTGCTTCAATATAGACGTATTATGCCTATCTAGATATCCTAAATTATCTTGCTTAGCTTCTAATTGCCAATATAGAAACATTTTGGTCTCATACTGGCCTTATGTGTGTATTAATTCCTTGGCCCAGTGTGATATCTTGACAGCTACACACTTTTTAAACCATATTAGCACATAAAAACACTACAATGGTTAAAATGTGGTCAGACAAAAGCCTACCTCATCCAGCGTGCTGCTTGTCATAGTACGTCTAAAAACAGATGTATAGGCAGGGTATTGGAACATAACAATTGCCACTTCCTTAGAAATACCTTTTCTATAACTTTTGGCTTAGGGACATCTTGAGCCAAAGTCAATGTTTTGGATTTAATCATTTTTTGAAGGATTTTTTATTCAATGAATTTGCCTGATTTTTCTTTCAGTCCGTATAATCTTTTAATATCCACAAAATTCTGTTGTAAGGAATTCCACAGCTTGAAAAAATACATATTGTTTGAAGAAACACAACATTACTTGAACTTTCCATATATTTGTTTCATGTAATGCCCCTATTTCTTGTATTGCAAAAGCCAATGTACAATCATCTCAAGGCTACTATTTTTCCATGTGTAGTGGTTTAACCTTGGCCAAACGCCAGGTGCCCACCAAGCCGCTCTATCACTACCCTCCTCAGCAGGGCAGAGAGGGGAGAAAAAAAATAAAGATGGAAAACCAACTCCAAAATGGTGGGTTTAGATAAAGGCAGTTTTAATAAAGCAAAAGCAAGACTGCGTGCAGAAGGAAAGCAAAGGAAAACCAAAAGATTATTCTCTACTTCCCATCAGCAGGTGATGTCCGGCCACTCCCTGGGAAGCAGGGCTTCCAAAAGCGTAGTGGTTACCCCGGAAGACAAAACGTTGAAAAACACATCAATGCCTCCCGTTCCTCCCCCTCTCCCTCAGCTTCCCATTGCTGAGCAGACGCCATATGGTATGGAATATCCGTTTGGCCAGTCTGGGTCAGCTGCCCTGGCTGTGTCCCCTCCCAGGATCTTGCCCACCCCCCGCCTACTGCTGAGGGGGTGGAAGAAGGGTTGGAGACACAGCCTTGATGTGTGCCGGCACTGCTCGGCAGCAGCCAAAACCCTGGTGTGTTATCAACACCTTGCTGCTACCAACGCACAGCACTGTGAGGGCTGCTACGAGGAGATTAACTCCAGCTCAGCCTGACCCAGTACACCATGTTACTGCTGGCTTTATAGACCCAAGATATGTCTTCTTTGAAGTATGTAATTTTCAACCTGAAAAGTAATTCTTAATACGTGAGTTGTTTCTTATGTTTGTCACCTTATTTTTCCTGTACTTTTATGGTACTAAATCTGATGATTTTGGAACTTGTAGATCAAGAAGAGTCTCATTTCTGTGATTTAATTTTTACTGCATCTATTTTCTTATTGTGTGTTGAGCAAAAATTGTGACAGCTTTGGAGATACTGAATAAGGAGATGATTACAAGTCAATGGTCAAAAAAAGTGTAGAACCATATTAATCCAGCTCCCTATAACAAGCCTGTTGCAGGACCTGATCAGATAGTTTTGAAATACAGAGAGGAACGCTATAATTTGTTCATTCCAAATCTCCCACCTCTAGTACCGCACAGAAAAAACAGCTTAACTTGTAAGACTTTGGAGCTATATGTAAGGATTTGAAGCAGAGTTTATCTTTAAATTGTCGTTCCCTTTCCTTGCAGAAGGGAGGAAAAGCTGAAAATGCGCTCTTTATACACAGGTAGAGTCAGCGCTCCATAATCTGGAGTCACAGTGGCATGGGGTATTTTCAAGAAAGGAAGGATGTAGCTAGCACAAAGCTTATTTAAATTAATCTGTAGAAACATATTTAATGCATCTATTTTTGAGTTGGTAAATCTTGTAAATTGGTTTCTCCAGCAGTTTGCCATAGCCTGATATAGGCAGTATGGACTTCTTGTAGACTTTTCTCCAGCCCACGGTGTTAAGGAGGAAATGTGGTCTAGATTACAGTGCAGGCTGCTAATGCACTTATGAAAAATCAAGAATGGACTGCTTTTATGTAGAGCAAATATCTTTATGATGGTGGCTGGAGCAGAGTAAGTGGTGGGAGGGATAGGATTTGCTGCAATTTCACATTATATTCCAAATATTTTGCCTATAATGATGTGTTGTATCCTGTTATGGTTTTATATGCTGCTGAAACACATTGTTATATCCTGTAACAGATTAAGTATTTGTGAAGCAGCAAAACATTGTTTGCTTGTTTGGTTTTGGGATTGTTTTTTTTTTTTGTGGGTGGTGTTTTTTGGGTTTTTTTTTGTTTATTTCCCATCCCCAAAAGCCTTCTGATGAAGATTACCTTGAAGTGTTTCTTCTCTGCTGGGGACTCAGATATACTTCATTTTGGCAGCTGCATCCCCACAAAAGGGCAAGCATTGCTACGATCCTTTGACTCAGTGCTGAGGACCCCATAGGGCTTTTAATGTATAAATGATTAAAGCAATAAAAAAATATGGCAACATTTAAAGCAATAATGTTGGCCCAGGTTCAATCTCCAGCTTAGTGAATTCCTAAACTGCTGAAAGACGTGAATGTATAACATGGGGACAGTCATTCTGTGTCTGCCACCTTCTTGGACTCTTTCTCTGAACAGTTATGCCATTGCTCCTTACTTGGTTTCTGTCAGAAAAGCATTCACTGCAGTGAAAGCAAGCTGGTGGGCGGAGGAGGAAGAGTACTAAGAAAACAAAGTCTCTGAGGGACATTCTTGAATGGCTGTCCTCTCTAGCACAATCTGAAAAATGCAGAAGCAGATGGGGTTGGTTCTGGGGTATTCTGTATGAATAAGAAGCACAAATTGAATGATTATTACCATGTTAGACTTCTCCATCTCCCATTTTGGTTTGAGCTTCCTGCACACACAGAAATTGTTGACAGAGTAACCAACAGAGTGGTAGTCCTGAGCCTTCATCTGGCCTATCAGAGGTGCTTCCAAATTAAGTTTCTTCCCCCATGTATTGGGTTTTGCGTGGCAAGGATTTGGTAGCAGGGAGCTACAGGGGTGGCTTCTGTGAGAAGCTGTCAGAAGCTTCCCCCATGTCCGACAGAGCCAATGCCAGCCAGCTCCAAGACAGACCTGCTGCTGGCCAAGGCCGTGTTCATCAGCAATGGAGGCAGTGCCTCGGGAGTAACAGAGTTCAGAAGGGAAAAAAACATCAGCAGCTTTTGCAGTCAGTGAGAGGAGCGAGAAGATGTAAGAGGAACAACTCTGCAGACACCAAGGTCACTGCAGAAGGAGGGACAGGAGGTGTTCCAGGGGCTGGAGCAGAGATTCCCCTGCAGCCACTGGAGAAGACCATGNGGAGAGACCCACGGGAGCAGTTTGTCAAGAACTGTGGCATGTGGGAAGGACTCACATTGTAGAAGCTGGTGGAGGACTGTCTCCTGTGGGAGGGACCCAGTGGTGGAGCAGAGGCAGAGTGTGAGGAGGGGAGGAAGGAGCGGCAGAGACAATGTGTGATGAACTGACCACAACCCCCATTCCCTGTCCCCCTGTGTCACTGGGAGGAGGAGGGAGAGAAATGGGGAATGAAGCTGAGCCCAGGAGGAAGGGAGGGGTTGGGGGAGATGTTTTAAGATTTGGGTTTATTTATCATTACTTGACTGTGATTTGACTGTTAATAAAAGAAATCGATTTCTCCAAGTCGAGCGTGTTTTGCCCATGACAGTGACTGGTGAGTGATCTCTCCCTGTCCTTATCCCGACCCAGGACCCTCTCGTTATATTTTCTCTCCCCTGCCCACCTGAGGAGGGCAGTGACAGAGCAGCTTTGGGGGGCACCTGGCCTCCAGCATGGGTCAGCCCACCCCAGATTCCTCTGTCAGAAGAAGGCAACCCTGTGGCCTAATTGTCCTTTTTCTCATACTTATTCGAGGTTTCATTCAGCCTCTGACTTGAGGAGAAAAAATTCCTGCTTTCTATGCTGCCCTGGGCACCTTTTTTTATCTGTTCAAACTGACTAGAAGCCAAGCAAGGATCTTTTCCTCATTTCTGTCAGTAAGTGGAATTGATAGAGATTGCTATAAATAATTAAAGGATGATAATTAACAGAGCATAAACATATGAATATTTCAGGGTTTTAACAATAGCTGACAAATGCAAGATGATTCAGTATGAACGACTTTCTGCCTGGGTCCTTTATGACAACTGCAGTCTGCAAAGCATGAAATTTTTGAACTTGATCAACTTTTCTCAAGATATTTTTAATATCCCCTAGACACAGATAGATCGATTAAAAAACCCCACTAGTATCTGTTTTCTCCATTTGCTCATGGCTGGAATTTAATTCAGGTAAGTAGCGTTTATATTTACTGAACAGCAGATCTCTCTGCTGTGACAATGACTTTTCAGTGGATTACATATAATAAGGGTGTTTTGAACAGTCAACTGCAGGAGCCACTACAAGAACCAACTCTCCTGTCTAACCCAGAAGAGTTCATAAGGTCATGTGCAAAACATCATCCTTATTTTTAACATCTGAAGAGAATTATCTCAGTCTTAGCAACATGACTGCTACTGGACCAGGACACTTCTCATCTTTTCAATCATATCTCTTCATTCCCTCAACTTGCCACATGTAGAAGTCCACATGTCAGGAGAGCTCTGTCCGTAACTGCATATGTGATACTAATTTGGGTGTCAGTCTTCACAACAGGAAACAACAGAGAAGAACTGATTCAGAACAGAAACCCTGAACGAGTCAAGCAATGCTTCCAAAACAGCCTCACACTGTTTTTGGAATTGCATTCAATGTTTCTCATGACCTAGTAGGGACACAATGGCAATGTGTTTTTGCAAAAGCCAGCATAAAAATTTCTAAAGACAAATCTATTCTAAAGATTCTAAAGAATCTAAATAGAATCTAAATAGATTCTAAAGAATCTATTCTTAGATTCAGGTGGCTGAATCTGACATTTATGAAATTCCATAGAGATGGTACTGTGTGCATGGTTGGTCCTGGATTACTCATTGATTGAGCACTAATTTTTATTAAAGAGCTCAGTGATTGAATAAATTACCTTGAATAGAGTTACTGAACCCTAAGATATGAGTGATGGGGGAGGGAGAAGACAACAATCAAGCGAGGAAGTGGCAGGCCACGTTGGCGAGCAAAGGGTAGGATGATTTGGACAGAAGAGACACTGAGAAAAACAAAAAAGGGTTGAAGAAGTGCCTCTCCAAGTGTACACACATAAAGAAAGAAGTGTCTGTAGGAAAGGATGATGGGGTAAACTCTCAATACCTCTTCTGGGAACAGGCCAGCATGAGTGGGTGCCTCTCTAAAGTACCTGTACGCTAACGCATGCTGCACAGGGAAAAACAGAAGGAATGGGATGAGGTTCAATGTGGCAAAGTGCCGGGTCCTGCACTTTGGCCACAACAACCCCAGGCAGCGCTACAGACTGGGGGCGGAGTGGCTGGAAAGCTGTGTGGAGGAAAAGGACGTGGGGGTGTTGGTTGATGCTCGCCTGGACATGAGCCGGCAGTGTGCCCAAGTGGCCAAGAAGGCCAACGGCATCCTGGCCTGTATCAGGAATAGTGTGGCCAGCAGGAGCAGGGAGGTGATTGTCTCCCTGTACTCAGCCCTGGTGAGGCCACACCTCGAGTGCTGTGTCCAGTTTTGGGCCCCTCACCACAAGAAAGACATTGAGGCCCTGGAGAAAGACATTGAGGCCTCTTCTCACAGATAACTAGTGACAGGACAAGGGG